>VYZU01053811.1:0-11049 GCA_013401355.1 Ceyx cyanopectus | reverse complement strand
TGGCAGAGCTACTTTCAGGTAAAAAATCCTCTGTCCCCGCATTGCTGCTGTGTCAGAAGTGTGAGCAAGAGGGAAGAAGCAGACCCATGTTCTGCAGAGCTGCAATGCTGCACGTTCATTCCTGCTCTTGGGAGGATGAATCTGGGCAGTGATATATTGGCCCAACCACCTTTTTTTTCTTTGCCTTCCTGGCTTTCAGAACTCTTGCAGAAGAGGTCTTATATAGTCCCTCCAGCCAACCTCACAGATTTTTCCCTTCTATTTCCTCAATCATAATATTTCTTCCTGGTCCTCCAAAGGCCTTGTATTTCTGTGACTGAATCTTTTAATTGGAATGTCACCAAGGCCTTTTCAATGTACAAACCAAGGTAACTGACATGAGGTAGAAACTAGCAATGTAGATAATCAGCTCTTCTGAACCCTCCTTGTCCCTGCTTAAAGAAAATAATCCTGCATATGTATCAGGCAGGGTGGAGGCAGAAGAAGCACACATGGGTGAGCCCCTAAAGGGACTCAGTTCAGAAAGACAGAGGGGGAACAGCTGGGAGTCAGAGGAAAGTGTGGCAGCTGTATTTACTCTAGCTTGCTCTCAGTATTAGTTTTATGACTTGAAATTACAGTGCAATACTGCTGTGAGGAAGAGCTGTCTGAAAAGTGAAGTGGGGCTCTTTTCAAAAACAGCTAACAGCAGGGGATATTCATTGCTCTGTGCCTCAGTATGTTTGCTCTGAAGAGAAATTAGATATGCTCAACCTCTCAGACTGAGGGATGCAGTTGTATTTTTTTTCAGAATTATAATTCTACATAATCAAACACATGCACACATTTACATATTTAAGAAGATATATATATATACACATATATATATATAAAAGCATGCATTTAAAGCTTTGCTTTTGCTCTCAAGAGCATCCTCACATCAGAATGACAGTGATGTGGAAAGGCATATGAGGGCTGGAAGGCAAAATTCACTACAATTAAGCTGTGCTAACAGTGCTGTCACCTCTCCTTCAGCTCCCCCATAACATTTTTATAGCTTTTCTGCTCAAGAAATCAACCATGGTTGTACCTCCTGGTGGAGAAAGACTCTGCATTGATCTGACAAGTTCAGATCTCAGGAAGGAGACTGCAGGGCATCCCACAGAAGTGAGATTTCTCCCCTCCCCAAGAAACCACACTTGGTAGTTTGTTATATTGTTATATACCGATATTTTGATATATTGGGCCATTTGTACGACATTCTGTATCTGGAATGGCTATGCTCTAGTTCCCCCTGGAAACATATGTGCCCAACCTTCTCCTGTGTGTGCAGTTTTCAGCTCGTTTGGGTCACCTGTTCTGTGTTTTGCCCATTGGAAGTTACTTAGATTGCAAAATTACATGGATTCAGGTAGGCAAAGATCAACTGGAAGAGGACAGCATTGCATCCACCACACCTGATGACAGCTTTATATTCACCTTCTTTTGGAAAGACTGGGAGTCCAATGTGTGTAATGAAGAAAAGAGGTCAGCAAATAAACTTTTCAGGTTTGTAAATTTCGATGTTTAAAAACATATCTTTCAGAAGTTAAAAAGGTAGGGTCCTTTCAGATATTTAAAGGGACATTGTTTCCAAAAAATCTGCTACAACTTTTGCTCCGCACCGTAAAATACTGTCCGTCTTAGCACTTTTTACTCCATATTTTTGGAAAATATATTTTCCTAAGTAAGTCTCTTTTTTTTCTGCATTTTCTCAGATTTGGAATAGAAAGGTAAGCTCAAATATCAAAAGGTCTGAGTAATTTAAATATTTCTCCAACATAATTTCAAGGATCCCTGTGAGGAACTCCGCAGATTCAACTGTATGCTTCTGACATTACAAGCATCATTTGGCCTGGGGAGGAGTGGCTGCAAAGCTGCTCATCAGAGAGAGACCTGTGTGTACTGATTGACAAACAGCTAACTCCTGTGTCCAGGTGGCCAAGAAGGCACGAAGCATCCTTGCCTGTATCAGAAATAATGTGGCCATCAGGACTAGGGTAATGGCCATCTCCCTGTACTCGGCCTTGGAGATGCTGCTCTGTGAGTACTGTGTTCAATTTTTGGTCCCTCAATAGAAGAAAGACAACAAGCTGCTGGAGCGGGTCCAGAGAAGGGCAACAAAGTTGGTGAAGGGCCTACAGCACAAGTCTTCTATGCAGAAGGTGATGGAACTGGAAAAATAAGGAGGCTGAGGGTAGACCTTATCACTCTCTACAGCATCCTGACAGGAGGTTGTAGAGAGGTGGGTGCCTGTCTCTTCTCCCAGATAACAGAAAACGTCCTCAGACCAAGGGAGGTTTGTTTGGGTTGGATATTAGGAAAACATTCTTCTCTAAAGGGGTTATCAGCCCAGGCTCTCCAGGGAAGTGGTTGAATCATAGAATCATGGTATAGTAGTCATTGAAAGGGAGCTCTGGACATAATTGAGTCCAACCCTCCAGCCAGGGAAGGATCACCCAAGGCAGGCTACACAGGAATAATCCAGGTGAATTTTGAAAGTCTTCAGAGAAGGACACTCCAAAACCAATCTGGGAAACCTGTTCCAGTGCTCTGTCACCCTCATGCAAATGTTTTTCCTCATGTAGAGGTGGAACTTTCTGTGTTCCAGATTGTGACCATTACCTCTAATCCTCTCACAAAGCACTGTGGAAGAGACTGGCCCCTTCTACTTGACACCCACCCTTCAGATATTTGTAAATATTAATAAGATCCCCTGTCAGTCTTCTCTTTTCTTCATATCTAATCTGAATTTCCCCTGGTACAACTTGTAGCCATTTCCTGTTATCCTGTCACTAATTACAAGGGAGAAGAGTCCAACACCCGCATTTCTTTTCAGGTAGTTGTCAAGAGCAATAATGTCACCTCTCAGTCTCCTCCAGACTAAACAAACCCAAATCCCTCAGCCTCTCCCCATAGAACATGTTCTCCAATTCCCTAAGCAGTCTTGCTGTTCTTCTCTGTACCCTCTCCAGTACTTCCATGTCCTTCTTGAACACAGTGCTCCAGGTGTGGTCTCACCAATGCTGAGTATAGAGGAGCATGATCACCTTCCTACTCCTTTTGGCCATGTTATTGCTGATACAGCCCAGGATGCTGTTGGGCCTCCTGGCCACCTGGGCATGCTGCTGGCTCATGTTCATCTGGCTGTCAGTCAGCACCCTCAGGTCCTTTTCTGCCACTTGTCCCCAAGCCTGTAGTGCTCCCGAGGGTTATTGTGGCCAAAGTGAAGGACTCTGCACGTAACCTTACTAAACTTCATACAATTTACTTTAGCTCATTGGTCCAACCTGTCCAGGTTTCTCTCTGCAGAGCCTTCCTACCCTCAAGCAGATTGACACTCCCACCTAATTTTGTGTCATCTGCAAGTTTACTGAGGGTGCATTAAATCCTCTCATCCAAATAATCAACAAATATATTAAACAGGACCAGCCCCGAGACTGAGCCCTGAGGAACACCACTCATGACTGGTCAGCAACTGGATTCAACTCAGTTTACCACCACTCTCTATGCTTGGCCATTTTATTAGTTTTTAACCCAATGAAGAGTACACTTATGTAAGCCATGAGCTGCCAGCTTCTCCAGCAGAATGCTGTGGGAAGCAGAGTGAAATGCTTTTCTAAAGTCCATGTATACAACATTCACTGCTGTTCCCCCATCCACTAGATGGGTCACCTGGTCATAGAGGAAGATCATGTTGGTTAAACAGGACCTGGCCCTCAAGAACCCATGCTGACTGCGCCTGATTCTCTGATTTTCCTGCACTTTCTGTATGATCACACCCAAGATGAACTGCTCCATGATCTTTCCTGGTATTGAGGTCAAGCTTACATGCCTGTAGTTCTCCCTCAGACTCTGGGTAGGACTAGGTAGGATGGTGTGCTTAAGACGTATGAAATGGAACACCTTGCAACTTTCTATGGATTTGTCTTCTTATGAGAAGCAATTTCATTCTGTAACAAAGAATGACAATAAAAAAATGAACACAAATAATGAACTCTGTGTTAAAGTTAAGCACTCAGTAATCTAAGTACTCTCAAACTGCAGTAATCTTGATACTCTTCTAACTTGTTTTGTGTGACCAGACTTTTACTGATTTTCATGTCATTAACCCTGATTTATAGCAGCGGGGTAGGGACAAGGAATAGCATAATAAGTTTGTAATATCAGGATTTTCACTGTGTTCTCACTCATAATTATGTTTTTAGAACCAAGTTAAAGTTTCCTATTACATCCACAGCAAGATCCATTTAAGAGATAGCAATTGCACATCCCAAGACAATTTATACCACTGAGGAGTGAATCAGCTTAGGAAAAAAGTTAGAGAAGGTATCTATCTCTTTTCATCCCTCACAGCTCCAAGAGAGACTATTTTTCAGGTTCCAGCAATGCAGAGAGAGCTTGACTGTTTCTTCTCTTTCCACATATCAAAATTCCTTGCTTCTTTTCATCAGCATGTAGCTGAAATATGGTGCCCTGGAGCCTGACGTTCCACCTGCATAATAGAAATGCAATGGACCTGTTTTCCTGTTTTCCAGGTAAAATCCTCACTGGTTCCAGCAGAATTCAGGGTCAGAGTAGAAGCAGATGAATCAGAACAAAGAGTGAGTTCGGATGTGTGTGGATTAGCCATCAAACAGCATGGGAGTTTGTTCTCTGATAGCTCATGCTGGTAGTAGTACAGGTAGAGAGGGTGTCCCAATTTCCCTTACACCATCTGATAAATCTACATTGAAAAGGCTGTTCCCAGTGAACTTGAAACTGATTTCCCCAAATTTCAAAGCAGAAAGTTTTTGCTGGGGCAGAGGGGGGGTGGGGGTGGAAATTACTGCTACTCTCATTATTTTCTTCAGGTTTGTTTTTGCTGGAGAAACAAATTCAGAAAATTAATATTATATTCTATCTTTCATTTCTTCTCTCATCTGTTTCTTTCCTAAAATTGCTTATCACTGCCATCTTTTACTATGTAGGAAAACATAAATGTTTAATACTTTTGGGGAGTCTAGTCTTCAATGACATTTTAGTTTGGAAATATTGAAACAATCAATGTAATTTCCAGTTTATCTTGTATAAGCAATTCTTTTTAGCTTGTTTAAACTGGAAAAGAGAAACAGTTGCTGTGAGTATCACAGTCAAACTTTTGAGCTTTCAGTAATAATCTAAAAAACCCTCATCTCAGGTTATTCTAAAAAGCAAAGAGACACAAGGGAAGAGAGATCATAGATGAGGATAACTTACTGAAAGATCATTACAGAAGTTCCATAGCCTAAGAGTCTGGAATTTTCTGGAAAATAATTTATTCAGGTTTTCTGTCTGGTAGTGCAGTAACATTCAGTATGTGATGTATAAATCCAGGGTGATATTTTATTTTACATAAATTTGTTGAGATTAAGAGGTCCTAGGTAAAGCAATGTCTGGCAAAGGAATGCTTCTCTTAATAGGAATATTAAGCTGACCTGTGTTCATCTGGGTTTATTCTGTCTCTATCTATCTAATCTATCTATCTATCTATCTATCTATCTATCTATCTATCTATCTATCTATCTATCTATCTATCTATTTATCTGTCTGTCTGTCTGTCTGTCTATCTATCCCCTGCTGTGTTGACAAGAGTTGTCTAAACAGTGAGACCCATCTCTGACATTTCCAGAGTATGGAGTGTTGGAAAACATCTGTGTGCACAGTCAGACTGTAACCCACCGTTGTGCTGGTGGCTGAAGGTATCATGGTTTTATAGTCCTGCACAAGTCTCCTGGGTTTCTGCCAATGAAAGTGGGTTTAAATCTTGTGCGGTGTGCGAGTTGGGTGTGTGGCTTATGGCTTGACTATACTGTTTGCTCAGTATAAGCATCATAGTATCAGCCAGGAAGGCTTTGCTCTTTTGCTGTCCTTAATATTTAAAAGAAAACAGATGAATAGCCAATTCTTTTTTTGATGTTCACTTGCGGATCACATATCAGCTCACAACTAGGACCTTTTGCATGTGCTTTTATCCCTTGGTTGATGCTCCAGGGATTCTGATCTGAATCTGTCTACATATAAAAACAGGAAGGGGAGAGAGAGAGAGTCCCTAACTCCCATCACAGATGGCTGATAATTAGTGTATCCCTTCCATCTCCTTTAAAACACAGCAAAGATAGTTTCCTAGTGACAATGTGATGACTTCAAGCTGTTTTGCACTGCAGTAATGCTCTTGGAAAAAACACAGACTCTCTGCTACTGAACACTTAAAAGTTTATTTTCACTTGTTTGCACTGGGTCGAATATTACATGTCCTTCAAATTCATTAAAAGAGAAATTTTGTCTGAGCTAGAACTGCAGGCTTATAGGAATGAAGAAATATTGGGAATAGCTGCCAAAATCTTTCAGACATGAAAGTTGTAATAGAGCTTGAAAGGAAATACACTAAAAAAAATTTAGATAACTGAACTATCATCCCATTTCATTTTCTGGTTTAACTCCCCGGTCTTGGGACAGGTCGCTGCTCGCAGAAGGGAATCATGTTTTGCTGTAGCATCTCATAATTTGGGTCATTCAGTCCAGTAATTCCAGATATGTATGGTCTGTCCCAGCACAGCCCTCCTCAGCAAATCAGTATCACTCACAGGCAACTCAGGGTGTGACATGTCCTAATAAATAAACTGTGTGGTTGCCAGCTGTCAGTTCTCCCTTTTCCTTCTCCATAATCTCAAAACTTCCCCAGATAAATCCCCAACATTCTATCACTGCCAAAATTTTAGTGATAACACCAAATTTTCCAAGGAGGCGGACATAAGATCCCTTTACTTAGAGCTCTGTTTTCCTTTGTAATATCAATCCGGATCACTTAATTCACCCACTTTTTTTTTTTTTTTTTTTTTTTTTTTTTTTAAAATTTTTTTTATTTTTTTTTTTTCCTTATACTTTTTATTTTTTTTTTTTTTATGTTAAAAATTACTTTAGTTATTTTTCTGCCTTACAGTCTTAATTATATTTCTGCTCAAGGGAGATGGGGAGCTTCTATTACCAACAGGCCCTCTGATAGATGATGAGGCTAAGGCCAGATGAAGTAGCATGTCTACAGCAGTAGACTTCACCACTTCCTAAACTATCATTCCCATTGTTTGGAAATACTCCGTTTCCTCACTGGCTGCTGCAGTTAAGTTGTAGAAATAATAATAATAAAAAAATAGTGCAACTACTAAGATACTATCTTAATTATTGTTAACATAGTGTTCAGATTTTATTTAGAGTTGTGGTAATATCTGGATAATTCTTGAACATTCTTGAATTGTTGTTAACACAACTTTAAACAAAATCTGAAGTTTGCTGTGATAGCTTATTTTTAGTTAAGTGCCCATGGAACAGATTCTGGCTTCATTTCCATTGGGAAATAAATCCATGCCAAGTGAGATTAAAAGCTGACATCCTGTTTGCCTTGAACAAAGATGACATAAAAAATAGTCAGACTATGCTTTTTTTTGTAGGTCCTACACATTGGTCTTGTGACTTCAGTAATGCAGGTGTAGACCAGTTCTGTAAGTGACATATGCAACATTGTCACGATCCGGTAAAGGATATGTGGCAATTTTTCATGAAAGGTTTAAAGATGATCCCCAAATGGTGAAATTAAGACACAAACAAGGTCAAATGTCACATGCACAACAAAGTTTTATTGCAGTAGCAAAACAGAGTTTCTAGACCAGACAGGACAGTAGGGGAAAAATAGAAACAGAAAAGGAGAAAGCAGAGTATAGTGAGTGATAGTATAGTCACCACCACGGTCCAGCGACGATGATGGTGGGGAAGAGAACTTTTTTCCTTTGCTGGGGAAATGCTTCTTAATCCCTTTCCCAGGGAAATGCTTCTTAAACTCCATCCATCATAAAGCAGATTTATACAGGTTTTCCAGTACACCCTCCTTCTTCTCCCCTTCCCCCCACCCCCCCTTGTAATTCCTTCTCCTCCTTTGAGATAAGGAAGGGGTGTAGTTAGCACAGTTCTTTTTTTTTTCTATTTGGAGAAATCAGCCATTTTAAATCAACAGACCCGCAGGGTTCATTTATCAGAAAAGGTTTTTACCTTCATGAAATAACAGGGCACTCCCAGCGCTGGCTTCAGACCAGGGGGTGATGCTGCTTTAGCCTTGCTCAGCTGTTCAGATGTCTCCAGACAGACAACAGATACCTTGATTGTCTTACGTCTTAAGATTGTTTGAGTAAAAACACTACATGACCTGCATGTCACATCACCATGTGGCTCAAACAATGCAATGATACTTTCTAGAAGGCTCAACATTGTGTTTCCTCCTATGTGGTGGTTTTGAAAGATAGATAAGGAAAAAAAAGAAATTTGATAAAGGGGAGAAAAAGGATAGAAAAGTTAGAAAAGAGCATAAACTAAAAATAACAGAAACAACTATATAAAAATTTTTAAGAACAATTACAAAGATAACTACAAAGTTAATAACTACCCTCAACCCAAAGTCCCCTAAAGTCCGAATAGTTCTTTCTCTGCTACCACGTTCCTTGGGCCAATGATGTTTCCACTTTTATTGAACATTTATAAGTCCCAAGCAGAGTTTAATCCTTCCACTGCAAAAGTCCAACTCCAACTGGTGTTCTTCATCCAAGATGATAGCAGAAAGGAACTGCAAAACTTAACAATTTTCAATTACAAACACTAATGAACATTAACAACTTCAACAATTTAATAACTCTTATAAAACTGGGGAAATCTCAAGTCAGGACTGAGGTCTATGCATGGGAAGGATCAGAGGTGGAGGATATAGGAAGGGGGTCAGATTCAGAATTTTCAGGGGATGAGGGTTATAGGCTACACAAAAACCTACAGGATTCACTCAACCGACTAAATGGCACACACACGCAATTGCAAGGCCACAACAAATAAAAAACAAAACCCGTAAAGATAATAATGGGGATGGCAAACATGATGAAGTAGGCAAGGATGGCATGGTACAAGATTTGATTCTGGTTTAGCATAGTGTGTAGCATGTCATTTCTCAAAACCTCTATGATTTTATTCTGCCTTTGCATGGTACTCAGCATGTTGTCTCTAAAAACCCTCATGTCACCTCTTAAAATTTCCGAGATGTTCATAATGTATCAGTGGCGCTGAGTTCTGGTGTGCAGGGATCAGCTGTGCTGGACTGGCTACGTGTTGCTCCGGCTAAGCAGCAGGAAAAAGACGTCTACACCCTCGTTCCATCAATGTGCATGCACAGCTCAGGGATTTTCCAACTCATAGATATAGTTTAAAGCTAGCTATGTAAAGACAAACTATAAAATATAGAATAGAGAGTCTCTAAAATAGCATTTTCTTATACAGTCCTTACCCTGGATGATTTTGTTCTGTAAACTGCACAAATGTGTTTAACATTGCTGGGGATAAAGTGGTTACAAACTGTGTCTTGTCTACTACATGTTGAATGAGCTGGATAGAACATGGAACTATACAAGGCAAAAACATTAATGTTTCTAAACCACACAAAATAAAGAAGAGGATATGTTTGATGGTTGGGCCACCGGGAAGCCAAGAAAATGTATAAAATTCCTAGTCTTTCCAGGTCTGGACTTGGACATGAGCCAGTTTCCGGATTCCTTGTGTGATATCCTTTACAACTTTCTCACTAACATAAATTTTCAAACAACTATCTGTTAAGTTCAGTTTTGTCTCTTCTGTCAATAAGTAATCTAAAACNAAACTGATAAGCTTGGCTTATCAAAAACATTTACGAACTCTGGTGGTAAGGGGTCTTCCAAGATCTTTTTTGAGGGAGCAGCTATACCCTTAGTTATAATATATATATAATATATTACCACAGTAAGTACATTCCCATGACCTGGGTTTAAATGTACAATGACACCCAGATGCTTCTGAGATTTTGTTGGAGAGCAAAATGGCATGGATCCTGTAATAATCTCCCTAAATAAAACAAGAGAAAAAACATATCGACTCACCCCATGAGGCAGAGGTTGAAAGTATAAGGCACTCCACTTTCTCACCATTAGTGATGTTACATGCAAATAATTAAAAAGTCTCGGTGAACCTTATGTTCCCTATTGAGCATTTCACTACTGCAAGGTTTACCATTAAAAGACAATAATCTATTTCTCATTCATTCAGTACAATCTTTACACACAATAGCATCACAATTAGATCAATTGTAATTCTCCATAATTATTCTTACTTAGAAAATTAATTTTCTATCTTCTAATTGATACAGTGGCTTTTGTTTTGTTAGGGGATGCCCTCTAAAATTTTATTTGTATTTTTTCAAAGTTTCAGGATGCATCCTTAAAGGGTACAAGACTTTTACTGTCTCTTCTTTTAAGTACCCTTAATTGCCACAATGTATCACTGGGTGTTCACTAGGCCAATGCAGCACACGGGGCTGAGATACTGTTTTGTTCCAACGTTGCACAAGGTTGGGTGATAGGTGAAACTTCTTAGAGAATGAACCTTTTGATAAAGATCAGCACACACAGACTACAAAAGTCTGATCATTGTTTTTCTTTTCAGAAGTAATTGCAAGACAAAAAGGAAAACACATACACACAATTACAAAACAACTACAGAAAAGTGACAAACTTGAATAAGCTGGAAAGAAAAAGGACCTTTTTAAATGGAAAACAAATAAAGAAATCATAACGATCCATTTACCAATTATAGGAACCATAGTTTTCCTGCTAAAGAAACAAAACAGGCCTAAACAATGATTGGAGGGACAGTCAGGGTGTTTTAGACTTAATTGTTTGATTACCATCCTGACTGCTTGCTTTAAAAGGGACACTGTTTCACTCTCATTTAGTCAGATTCCAATTAATACAAAGAGACAGAAAACCGTAGTTCAAAAAACAAAGTAATTCAAATGACCAAAATTACCACAACCAGACAAATCTTAATCAAATCACAAAGGCAAAAATTCTAGTCATTTAAAGGGAGAGCACGGAAGCGAGCGGAAGCGAACCTTGGCATCCAATGTGGGGCTCGAATTTATAGCTTTGATATGTATTGCCTGAATAGTTCAAA
>VYZU01053810.1:36596-49567 GCA_013401355.1 Ceyx cyanopectus | reverse complement strand
AGCACATCCCCATTTCAGCAGCAAACAGAGCCTCCCCCCCAGCCAAAGCTCTGCTCTTCTGCTCAGCAGACACCAGCCATCAAGGCACAGCTGCACATGGTAAAGAGGGTGTTGCTGTAGGCATGTAAAAATAAGCATCTAGGTTTTTTTTTTCCCCAACATCATTATTTTTAGCCCTTTCAGCACATAGCTGTCTCTCAAACTCAATATACAGGCATTGGTATTTTTAGAGCTTTTTTAACAGGCATTCTGGACACAGTGGAAAACATTTTATTTGTTTTTTAAATATCTACGTATCTTAAAAGAGCTAAGCAACTGTGTTTTCTGGACTCAGTGACAGCCACTTACCTTTCATATTGCTTCTTTACTGTCTTCTTCATGCAGGCAAAAGACTTTGATGTGGGCTCTGTGCATATGAAGATCATTGGTGGAAGCCCTTTGCTTCAGAAAGCAAAGGGAGGGAAATACATAGGAAATATGATGACATTTATAGGTTAACAGAATCAGGACTTTGCTTTTGTGTTTGGTTTGGGTTTTTTTTTTCCTAATGCCTCGGTCAGTGGCATTTTTGGCTCCTCATGTGCTGTTTCTGCATTGCAAAAGACAAGGGAGTTCTTTCTTGTTGCTCCACAGCCAGTGTTGATGCTGGGAGGGGCACAGAGAAGTCAGTCTGGGTCACTGTGGTAGGAATTCTGTCATATTTTTTATTCAGACAACTTGCAGCTGGTATTTGGACATCATCCTTGATAGACACACTGTGCTGAGCCCTTCCCTACGAGCCAGCTGAAATGTGCTTTCCCAGGCTGCTCTCCTGATGTCCTGGGGCTGATGCAGGGCTCTGGGGGAAGGTCTACAACCCTCAGGATCAGTGCCAGCTTGTCATTTACCCATGTGTTATAAAATCATGATAGAAATAAGAAAGATTCCAGGCAAAATAAATGCATTTCTAGATTTATTTTTTTTTCCCAAGCATATGGATTTGTTATAAAGAGGACAGATTTTTGTCTAGTTTATTAAGACACCACCCAAAAACCAGAGCTCCTGTGGTAGAGTTGCAAGCATCCAGCATAGGATGATGGATGGTTTGAGAAGAGGCTGGAGCTGTCCCTCCCACAGACCCAGTATCTTCAACTCCTAAGGTTTTAAAGGATTCCAATCCCTGCTGATGTGCTCAGGGGACTGCAGAATAGGACCTAATTTACTAATCAGTCACAACGAAGAACACAATCTCTGGAGAGAGAAGAGGAAATTTAGCACTGAGAAAGGATAGAGAAAAGAAGAGAAAATGAGTAAAGATCCAGGAGATGCAATCTAAGTGAAAATAAAATAGACATGCTTGTCTTATTGCTAGTGCTTCTTTTATTTCCCATGCTTTACCAATCTCATGTAGTCTTCATAAAAAGCTGGCCACAGTTGCAGTGATGCTTCTAGAAGGTGAGTATATTTATGTCATGAGAAAAAATAACACTCACATTGAAGGATGATTTAAGATTATTCTTCCACACTTCTGTGCGAGATTGGATCTATTGTAACCTTCCTAAACCTTTGTTACCTTTGTAATTTAAACTGACAGGTTAAATGCTAATGCAATTGATAGGGGTGAACAACTGGTCAAGGAACAACCTGATCTGACTGCATAATGCATCAGAGAATTGCAAAAATATGCAGGTCAGATGTAATTTTGACAGAAAATGGCTCTCTGCAAGGGTTTATGTTTCCCTGGATAGTCTTAAAAAGAGTTGGGCTACAGTAAGTACCACATTGCTTGAAAAAAATACCAAGTTAAACTTAATGGAAAAAATCCAAGTTCTCAATATCCTCAGATTTCATTATCAGTTTTTATTGGAGCTAGGATAATAAGATTATAGAATTAAAAGAAAAGTTATACCCATTTTCTTCAGCTCAGCAGTCCTAATGTGCAAAGAAGAAAGCGACACTCATTTCTCACCATAAATACACGGTGAGCATGGGTTGGAAAAACAAGTGGCCTCTGCCCACACACAGCCTGTCACCAAAGTAGACAATTCTTTTACTTCAACAGACACTGGTTTGTGCTGGTTACTTGCAACAGGAGGTAGAAAGGGATTCTCTCATAAATCAGTCCTGAAGTGAATGGGTTTCCTCTTGGCGTGAGTGGCTTCCACACATGAGTGCTGAGGGAGATCAGGATGGGAACCAAGCACCCCCAGCAGCTGCCCACAGCAGCAGCCTCCCTTTGCCCAGTGTAGTATGTACTCCAGTGAAACTGGGATAGCTGGGAAGAGTGCAGGCAACAAAACCTAGACCATTGTATTCCAGTTTATGGCTTCCTGAGAAGAGATCCATGTTCAACTTGCTCTGAGTAGCTGAGGTGAATGTGAAACAAAGGGCACCCTGGAGGGGAAAGTTGGGGAGCTTCAGTTGTGGCCAACACTCTGGGAATCCCACCTTTATTTCCTTATATTAATATATGTGTTTTTAAAAGGGCAATGTTTTGGAATATGGATTACTCTCCATTTTGGGGCATTCCAGCAAATTGTTTCCTCCAGGCTGAGGATTACCTCAGAAAACCCCCTTCTATCAAGGGCATTCTTCTCTGAAACCCTTTTGATCAAGAGGGGAGCTGGGGAATCCAAACTTTGTCAGTAGTGACTTCTGCTGATGTATTTTTGGTATCTTAAGACTTAAAAGGCTGGTAATTTGTTTAATTATCCAGAAGTCCCTCAGACTGTTGCCACTGCCAATCACTCAGCTCTCCAACAAGAAGCCAGAAATAGGTAATGAAGGGACCAGAACCAAGAGAGGTAAAAGTAAATTAATACCTTGAATGTTTAATATTTTCCTTTTTTTATTTTTACTATATTTTTTTTCTCAGAGGAAATTTCAGGGTTGAATTTGTCCTCTCTCCTGAGCAAGTGTTCACTATATTCTTCATCTATATAAATGTTTCCAAAGGAAAATAGAAATGCAAATTGCCTCAGTGCTTTTAAAACTTTACAAATAATAATTCAGTGAGTATTCTATGAAATGGAACTATCCTTGCTGCTTTAACCTGCATTGTAGGTTAGCATAACATGAAATCAATTATTGTACTAGACATATAAAAGCTGTCAGGTTTAATACTTAACAGCAGTATCTCCCCTGAATGTTTGATTTCCAATCACGTGTGAGAAGCTCCAGAAATACAGAGACATCAGACAGATTCTGGCAAAAAGAAATGTATTTGACTATCAAGAGTTACAGAAGTGAAATCTGGAATGAATAATGCACCCTGTGAACACGACTCCCTTTTTAATCAAACATTTCCTAGTCCCCTAAAGTAAAGCAGAGCACAAACTACAGAACAAATATTGAATTTCTATTCTGCATTGTCATAATTGTGACACCATTTCATTTCTTTATCAGCTTGGTTTTAGCTGGAATATTATTCTCATCTTTTTCCTCGTCTGTCCTTTTTATTTTTATTTTATTTTAATTTTTTTGTGTGTGTGTTTCTCTGCAGAATCTAAAATAGAAATGCTTTGACTTTCACAGCTCTTCCACTGCCTGCTACTAAACTTTATTTTATACTTATCAAAATGAAAATTATTATTAGCCTTCTGATATGAGCTTTATGCTGTGACCTTGTTATGGCTCAGATTGCAATCTTGCTGTTTGCACTAGGAGGGGTGACCACGGACAGAGAGTCCTTCATGGGAGTGTCCTAAAAATGATGGATTAAACAACCATTAAGGATTGTGAAGTGCTAATATTGTGATAATGGCCACTGTGAAAGGAGCTGGGACAAGTGCCTGCTGTAGGAATTGTGACTCTGACTCCTGCTACAGAGTTCTGGAGGTAAGGGAAAAGCTGGAACTCACTTTGACAGTCATCACAGAGTCACAGAATGGTTGGGGTTGGAAGGGAGCTCTGGAGATGCTGGAGTTCAACCCCCTGCCAGAGCAGGGGCACCCAGGGCAGGACACACAGCAACAGAGCCAGGTGGGGCTGGAAAGTCTCCAGAGGAGACTCCACAGCCTCTCTGGGCAGCCTGGGCCAGGCTCTGGCACCTGCCAGGGAAGAAGTTTCTCCTCATGTTGAGCTGGAACCTTCTCTGCTCCAGTTTATCCCCAGTGTTCCTTGTGCTGTTGCTGGGCACTCCAGAGCAGAGCCTGGCCCCTTCCACTGCACACCCACCCCTCAGATATTTACAGACATCCATCAGATCTCCTCTCAGGTTTCTCCAAGACTGAACACCCCAGTCCCCTCTGTAACCCCCAGACACTTCTAACAGCCAGGACAGGTTTCTGAAGCAGATCTTTGATGAGGAAAGACTGAAAAAACTGGGGCTGTTCAGCCTGGAGAAGACTGAGGGGATCTTCTCAATATCTAAAGGGTAGGGACCAGACCTCTTTTCAAAACTATCTGTAGGGTCTGGTTTGAAGCTCTGTCACTTGATGGCTTTAGTGTATAGTTTCTAACCCCAGAAACATTACCTGCCCATGGTCCATAACAGTTTGATCCAAAGAGTGATACAAGCAAGGAGTAAGAGAGATATTTATCTTGGTGCATTTCAAGCCATAAATGATGATCCTAAATGGAATCCTTTTCTGAAATATAAACTCCATGTTTAGCTCTTCTTAGAGAAAAAGAAAAAAGGCAAAAGGAAGAAGATAAAAGAAACCAGGATTTATCCTCAAGATCAACTCTCATTTTCTCTCAGAAATTACACTCTAGACAATAAGTAATCATTATGTGCCAACAGACCTGAGAATCTGATTTTAACTTGCAGGTAACATATTAGGGCTATAACCAAATCTGAGGACTATTATCATAGCAAAATGACTGTAATGCTTCAAGGCTATAATAGTCATCACCTTTTTTATCATTCATATTACCATCAGGCCCAGAAACAATGAATTTCTTTAACGTTATTCTACCATAACCTTTAACTAGATGCATTATTTCAAACATCTGAAATAAGCTTTTACACACCAGACAGCAGAATAATACGTTTGCACCTCACTGCACACTAGTGTTTGCCAAGCCCAGATCAGTGCAACTGCTTCAGTCTGTTCTGTAGATCAGGAAAATAGATCTATTTTTTCAGTCTTGCCATGAAATGACCTTTAAGTGATACATAAGTGGCCACCAGTAGGAAACAGAAGGTTCATAAAAGTGGGAAAATGTTCTTTCAGTTACAGCACCACTGTAAAAGTGTCCTGCTTGCCTAGTTTTGGGAGGGCTTTAGCTGGGGAGCTCTGACATATTTTAGGTGGAATGTACAACATAAATATTCTGTGGGTTCATTATAAAACTGTGCTTGCAATAGAACTTCCCAGTGTCCTTCATGTTCTTTCATGAAATGTTTATTCCTGTTACATCAAGTGGGTGCTAATGCATAATACCAGCACTATACATAGACCATCTTGATAAATAATCATGTGTATGCTCCAGTGATTTTGAGCATAAATGCTCCTATATCTAAGTTACTACAGCCCCAGGCCCTGAATGGATCAAATTTGTAAATACAGCACTATATTTCTTACCTCTGTTGAACTGTATTATGATAGCAGCACTGGCATTTATCTAGACTCCTGATATAAAGGTTTCTTAGCCACACAAGCCATGCCTATTGCATTATGGAATTTTGTAATAAACTGCTTGAAATATTACCAGAGAGAGAGAGAGGATCTTGCAAAACATCAAGGGTGCCCCGAGGCAGAAGGATTCCTACTGAGTAGAGTGTTTTGAATCAGGTCTTTGGAGAACACAACCTCCAAAATACCAAGTTTGAGGAATTTAATTGTGACTTTTTCAATGTCACTGTGTCACTCTGAAAACCAGATGTTTTTATTTAATGAAAGGGCAGAGTTGAAGTTTAACAGATTTGTTGGAAGTTTAACTACTTCAAAGAATCTGAAAATTTCATTTTTATGGTGTAAGGTACAGCTTTCAATTCTACTACAGCCCTTAAAATAACTATAGAATAACTAACTGAAAATATCCTATGCAAATAGGATTCAAGGGCTTTGGTTCTTCAGCTTGGTGGGACTGGGTTGTGCTTCTTCTGTAGGAAATTTGCCCAAGAGATGTTTGCTTTGGACCTTCAGCCTCCACTACCAGTGAAGTCTCCAGCTCAGGTCATAGGGAGGAGACCCAAAATATTAGGAATGAATAAAAAAATTGTAGTGCTCCAGAGCTATCAGTCTCCTCTTCTGCAGCAAACAGCTGGTGGGGTATGAAAATGTAATCTTAGCAAATCTAAATTTATTGGGCTATTTCTAAACTGATTAAGGAAAAGGGATTCAGATATACAGGATTCAGGCATAGGATAAGGGACAGTTATTCTTGCACTGAACAAGCAAAAAGTTCTTGGGCTTCTGGTCTAATTTTCTTGTGATTTCTCAGATGACCTTTTACAAGCCACACAGAGTCTGCCCAAGGAAATCACAAAATTATTTCCATTGGCTTCAGTGGATGAGAAATTAAGGTCCTAATTTCCCTTTGAATCAGTTTCCTCATTAGTAAATTACCAACCTCAGAGCTTAATGTTTCCAGTGCTCTTCCAATCTCCTTGAAAGGAAAGTGATATTGGAATGTTAACTGTCCTTATTGCCAACAGTCCCATAGCATACAAATCTAGATTAATATGAGCATTTTGGTGGTGATGACAGCACTGTGAAATCTGCATCCCTGCTCCCTCTACCCCACAAGAACAAGGCAAGAGTCAAAAAGATTAAACACTCTAGCTAAAGGAAAGCTGCTTTCTCAGCAGGTGCCTTGTATTTCCTGCAAGTTTTACTATGGTTTAGGACAGATTTTCATTTGCTGTCATCCCAGCACTCTCCTAAAACACTCATTTCATTCACAAGAGTTAATCAGCAAGTTCACTTCACCCTGATTTGAAATGTCTGCAGCTGAACATTCACCTTGGTTCAGTACTTAAGGGCTCACAATGTTCAGTGTTATGAACTCCAAGCTCAAGGAGAGGCAAGAGTTGTTCATGCTGCCAGTGGTCATCTTGAAATATAAACACCTGAAAGGACAAAGTGGATTTTTCAGAGTAACCTTCAGTGGAGAAGAAACAAAAGACTGACAGCAAGTTCACTGATGAGCTAAGTCTTTCAAAGAAGGCCAATGCTGAACATTTAAAAAGGCCCAGCAGGAAATCATTAAATCTGAATGATAAAATGGGTTTATTTTAATTTGCTGGCTTGGATGTTCATTAACAATGAAGGGACTGTGGAAAATACTCTCTAGCTTGCAGCGTGACAGAGATAATAAGTGTATTAACCTAGTCACATTTCCCATCAGCAGTTTCCCTTGGATTGGTTTTTAATCACATGCTACTTGCATCACCAAAATGGTAACTTTTTCTCCAGTTGGAGTGCCATGGGCCAGAACCCTGAGAGCATTTCAATCCCTGGAACTGTGAGGTTTGAAGCTAATGTTTCAATATCTCAAAACCTCAGCTCAGGTGTCACCAAAACCTGGAGTTATTGGCTGCAGATGAGCCCTGTCAGTGCAGGTATCCCCCAGCAGT
Source organism: Ceyx cyanopectus (assembly GCA_013401355.1). Lineage (NCBI taxonomy): Eukaryota > Metazoa > Chordata > Aves > Coraciiformes > Alcedinidae > Ceyx > Ceyx cyanopectus. Next base: position 42,063 of record VYZU01053810.1, on the reverse strand, counting down.
GACACCTGAAGGACCTAAACTGATAGATATTATGGTCTGGGCTTCATGTGAAGCACAGCCCCTTGAGTCTGTCCCTCCTAGAAAGCCATTAATTGCATCACTAACCTGGTAAGTGGCAGATTGATGCTGAGTCCTGTGCTCTTCTTGAGGAGGGCTGAATTCCTGCCTCTTAATGTTGTCCCTGGAATAGGCCACCAGTTACCCATCAGGGACAACTTCACACTGTTTCTTTTGAAGTCATTCAACTTGCATAAATTCAGCTGCTAATTAGTCTGAATGAACTCACTGGAGTAGGAAGCAGATTTTTTCCTTTTCCAGTGTGGGAGTTTTAACCTGTAGTCACCATGGCCACACTCACCTTGGAACACTAGATCTTGTTTTGTGCCTGTCCTCAGGTACACAAGTGAAGATCTAGTTTTAGTATAATCCATTATTTGGAATAAATGTCTATCTCCCTCATGCCCACACTCTGTTCCTAAATGACCTCATTTTGCCATCACCAATTATATACCCATTTTTGAGCTATCTCCCATATGCTCATTCATACCTACCTACCATTCCAAACCAGCCACATAATTCCAGCATACACTTCTTAGCCTTCTCTGCATATGATTAACCCAGCCTTTGCCTCATGAGTTACATAAAATTCCCCAGTGCCAGATTCAGTGGTATCCTGGGGTAACAGGTGACTGGTGCTATGCATAAATTTCATGTCAAATTACTTCATCCCTTGATTGGTGATAACTGGGATGGTAATTCTCAGGCTGTGACAGATGGTAGAGCTATTTTGGAAGACTTAGGTGGCTAAGAGTCTAGCCAGATAAGCAATAGCTTTAAATGTATTAGTGATAGATAAATAAAAGGTTTTAATTGTGTGGAAGTCAGGATGGGCCTCAAACCTTGCCCAGGGTGCATAAATAGCATATAAAGTAGATAGAGATATATAAGTCTAGAAGGATTGAAAGCATGTCTTGCATGCCCATATTACTGGGATTGTGGGTACCCACCAGTCTACATGGCTGGTTTATTTTCTTTTTAGTCAAAACAGATCTCAGGGCACAACCTTGAGACCAGTGGAGCTCAGTGCTCTTCCCAAGAGGAAGAAATGAGTGGATCTCCCCCTGTTCCAATAGCATCATGACACAATATAAATCACAAACATATTTTTCTTGCTATTGGTGTGGTCAGTGATGGAATATTAGTATTTTCAAAAAACAAGCAAGCAGCTTTCTAAAGAAACACACAGAGGAGAACTCTGACCAGTTAACAGAACAAAAGGGGTGGGTACAGACCTAACAGTCTCCTCCATTCCATCACTTGCATTTCTGATTTGACCAATGTGGTACATTAGGAACTTATTTTAGCTCTAAACTGAACTGTGCACACTCACATAGACTGCATACCTTCTATTAAAAGTTTCTTCATAGGTATCTCTGTCCTGTAAAGAGTCTTCTGGGCAAGGGGGTGGAGGTGTCTATCCAGGAGCACTTCTTGGAATGAGTCCTTGTAGTTTCACCCCTGTGAGAAGAGAATGTGCCTTTTCAGTAAATTAAAAGAGAAACCTCCATCTCCACAGCAGAGTAGCACCTGCCATCCTTGTTGATTTACTCAACTTATTTTTCATTCCATAATTCTCCTGATCTGTGTTCAAATGATCTCATCCTGCATTTGTTTGATGAAGGTTACCAATATGGAAAAGCCACCTCCTTCCACCTTCATTATGATGATGGATATTTCTGCTGCTCTATTTACTTGCCTTTAATCTACTCCAAGGCTAACATTTATTTTTAGTCTCATCCATAAGGAATTCAGCAATACCCTCCCCATTATCCTCCACCTAAGTATGGAGAACTTGTGCACAACAATGAATTTTCCTGCATTACATCATTTTAACATTCTAACTTCTGATCTGGTGACTTGGAAATACCACATGGTGTAGTCAGAACAACTTCAACTGATTCCAGTCACCACCTGAGTAACTGGTCACAACAATAACTTCAGATTAGTGCATATGATCATCACCAACTGCTCTGCTTTACTGTTGTCATCCCAACACTGGGATGAACTGGTTCAGTTCCCAATCCCAGGAGCCAGCAGGCACCGTGAGCAGGGCAGAAACATTCCCAAGTTGTTTTCAAAGCCATCAATCCTCCCAAGTGTGTGGTGTTGAATTAAAGCTTGTCCAAACTATTCAACCTGGTCATATTTCTTCCCCATCAGTGTTGTACATGTCATCTGTTGTTTCACCACCTGTTAATCCATCTGTGCTCGAGCTGGGGGTTTGATTTATAAAGTTGCCTATATGTGTTCTTACTTGTTTGCTCCATGCAACCAGTGGAGCTATTTTTTCCATCATTGTTTGTCTTTCCACGCTGCATCCACCTATTAGTTTAAATTCTGAAAGACAGGAAAACATGAAACAGTTTATTCCCACACCTGTCAGTCACATTTGTCTGTGGTTTTATTGTGAGCTATCGAAATCACATTGACACAACAGGACATTGTTCAGGTACATATTTTGATTTACAATTTCTCACCACCCTCATTCACTGCTATCAAAAATGAATTTTAACCATCTATAAACCTGAGGTTTTGTATTCATCATCAGCTAAAGGATTCTCCTGCTGTGGTTAGTCAAGTTAATGCAGACAGAAGCAAAATTACTCATAAGCTGCAATAGTTTTAATAATGTTCTTTCTATTTCTTTCAAAATTCTAGGAAATATTAGCCAGATAAATGATGTCTTTTGATTACAGAGCATATTGTCTTCTTGATATATCAGTTTAGGATTATAAACAATAGCTCAAGTAGGGGGATTTTGTGTGTTTTGGTTGGTTGGTGTTGTGTTTTGATTATTTTTGGTTTATTTTTCTTTTTGTCTATTTTAGCTTTGTGCCTGGGTATGCCTGTTCTTCAGTTCTACTCCTATGTTCCAATATGCTGGCAATTTTTTTCTTTTACTGGATCATTTAACCTATGCAATAAAGATGCTTGTCATGTCATAAAGTAAGTATTTTCCCTAGAAACTCCTACAGAAGTTGGTATCAAACTGGACATTTCTATTGATTTTTGAATTGATATTAGCAGGCCTGTTTCTACTTTCTTTTTAACAATTGACTTTCAGACCGCTGCTTTTCTTGCAAGAAATATTGCTGTAAATTGCAATGACCCAAGGTAATCTTGACCCACTATTTTTCTTCTCTTATCCCCCAGTACTCTACTATTCTAATAGCTTTTCTTATGCTCCTTACAATTAGTTCACAGAAAATTAGAAGAGATAATGGCTAATGAACAACTGCCACTCACTGTCAGTGAAGTGCTACAAATGAAAAGGCACTTTCAGAAGTCAGAGAAGTGAGATAATATTACAGGGACAATGAGCCATTTAGAGTTGAGGAAAAAAAACTATCAGGAAACTCTAATTTTCCTTGCTCAAGACCCTTTGGAAAGCTTGAGAATATTTATCTCTGTGTGATTCTCAGCTCAAACCTGGAATAAAACTTTTCTACCCCTCAATACATGCAGTGAAATGACTTCATCTTTTAGACCAGTGATACAGTTAGAAACAATCCCATAGTCTTTCAAAGGCTTGTCTCAAACACTTTAAAAGATACATGGAATAAATGGTTCCTGTTATTAAACCCATATATTATTAAAATACCAATATTTATACCCTCATCAATGAGTACCTTCATTGATGTTGTGGTCAGTGTGCTGAGAAGGCCAATTTGTTCTTTCTTTCACCAGCACAGAGCTCCAGTGTCTACCACATGAGGAGAATGATTTCCCATGTGTATGACTGGCCCTTCCAGCCAGATGAACTGAGAAAAAAAAAAAAGAAAATTAAATTAAAACTATTTTTTCAACTACTGTATAATTACTGAACAACAGATATCTATCTCCTTGAAGTGATCAACAGTAATATTTTACAACCTTATTTCTGCAACAGTAGTTTAACTGGCTTTCAAATACATGATTTATACTTCTGCATGTGCTGGTTGCCATCTTTTTTGCTTTCTGAGTTTACTTACATATAATTTGTGTTCAAACTCACCATTTGGGACTTTGGGCCTTTCCAGTGAATACAGAGATGCACTTTTTGCCACTGTTAAGTTGGATGATGATAGATGCTGAGGGCCATATTTTTAAGGCTCAGTAATAAGCATGACCTAAAGGTATTTATCTATAAAGATATTATCATAGGGTGGGTTTTTTTACCTCCAGGTCAGAAAAGTCAAAGCTGACAGTTTCTTGATAAGGAAGATTAATCACAGAATCACAGAATCACAGATTGACAGGAATATCACTTTAGGAAGAAGCATTTCAGGAATATTGGAGAATAATCCCACTTTGGTAGACTGCCTATGCCCCTACAGTACACAGTAAAAATCTTTTATTCTACTTTTCTTTTGGGTCTAAGAAGAGTCACATCAAATTTAAAGTGGTTATTTTCACCCTATGATCTCATACAGGTCAAAATTCTCTAGCAGGGTATTTCTGTTGCTTGTTTTCCTGACTGAGATTAGTCAAGAACATCCTCAAATGTGGTTTAGAATGCTGCTTGTCTTCATCTAGCAAAAAGATCAATTCTGTTGTGGAAACACAGTGCACAGCATGGGATCACACTAATCAATTTGAGCAGGCCTTGGTAAAACTCTCTATTTGTCTGAAATCCAGCAGCATCAAAGCTAATTAATACTTTACTCAGCTGTAATGAATGTTTTAGTTGTTAATATTTGTGTATAAGCTACTCATAACTCAATAATCCTATCACATTTGCATTATTAATAAGATAGGTATGTGTGCCTTTGAGTTGATTGATCATAAAACCTATTAACCTAGATTTGTAATATGTCTTCAGTTACCTCCAAGGAAGAGCAGCAATCACTGCAGGCACTGTAGCAGGTAACAGACTCAGTGGTACAAAGGACTTTTCAGATTCCAGGTGACTGTGACTGAAAAATTATAATGAAAGATCCATTTTAAACCATCTAAGAGCTGACCTAGAAGGTGATAAATGTCTGAAACCAAGGACTGAGTGACCTGGATTATGAGATTCTCCAACTCCTGCATTTCAAACTCCTTCTGAAAATGAAAACAACAAAAAAACCCAAACCAAAATACACAAAAAAGACACACACAAAAAAAAAACAACCCAACCAAACACAAAAAATAAACCACACCAAAAAAACCCAAAAACCAACCCAACCCAACCCAAACCAAATGTTATGAGTTAAAAGCAACATCCTAAGTCCCATCTAGAAATCAAAGGAAAAAAGATCTTAAATCTAGGGTCTAGGTGATGATGCAAGGACTTACAGGTTTTCCAAGGAAGTAAGATGATTAAGATAACTCTCCATCTAAACTTTTCGTGGTGAGGATGTTTCTAAGGTAAGTATGGTAACATTCTAAAGTGCATGAATGAAATTAATGTATTAGCCATGATTGTAACACTTCAGTACTTATA
>VYZU01053810.1:0-35898 GCA_013401355.1 Ceyx cyanopectus | reverse complement strand
AAAAAAAAAAAAAAAAAAAAGTGTTGGTGCTTGAAAGCAAATTACCAGGTATTTTATCTGCACATGATAGTTACATACAAACAGGTAATACTGGAAATGGAAAAAGCCTAATATTACCTCTCCATATACTATTTGAGAAGCATTTAAGAAACAACTTCAAAGAAAATATTTATAGCTACAATTAGTGTCTCAGGAATATTTTGTGCAAGCTGAAGCTCACTCGTCAGGTGCTTGAGGAAAGTCATTGTGAAGGACTAGGGCTGAAATAAAAAGTAATTATTTCTTAATAATGCAGGAAAATTATTGCTGTTCCTTCATCTGTTTTCATTAAGAGTCACAGCTTTCTGGGATGGACAGGATCACCTCAGGTATCCACAGGCTGTATATTTGTATCCAGATATTGAACTGCTCTAAGACAAATTGCTTATGTTTAGCTAAAACGTGTCTCAGGATTACATCAAATCTTTTATTTCCCTTGATGCAATTCTGCTATTTCCCTTGAAGGTCTCTGCACAGAAGGTTCAAACAGCAGGAAAAAAAACCAACTACTGAGGTAAAACAGGAAGCTACAAAATGAAAAGTGTGTCCAGATCTCTGCTGGAAAAGAAACTGCATTTCTGGTAAGCAGCAGAGATCAAATAGAGCAGAAAGAACCTGACTGCCCGTCAGTCTATTAAGGGCAATAAGAGTCAGCAGAGGATCAATATGTTTTGGGTAAGGTCTGGAAAGAGCCCTCTAAATGTGCATAATTACACACTCCTGAAAGTGTCTAAATAGTTCATAGTAAACACCACAAGTAGCTGAAAACCCTTGAGAGCAGAGCCCCTGCTCACACAGCCACAAGAAACCCACCAGAGCAATGAGAAAACCCAGCTCAGTGAGGAAAACTAAAGCTCAGAATATGTTCTATCACTCATTCATGCTTTAGATTGTGAAAGCATGAATTAAAGCTTCTGTGTGAATGCTTCAAACCCGGGTTGCTTTGGGCTCATGAGTGGTTTTTTGCAGGGTGAGCAGCAGCAGAGATAGATTCCACTTTGTGAGCACGTATGGGAAATTTACATTAATCTTCCTCTGCGTCCCAGCAGCAGAAGCTGAGAAACCTCACGTTTCATTTGAGTTTTAGGAGAATATTGTACTGTAAATAAGGGCTTATATTACACTGTAAATAAGGACTAGCTGCCACCCAGGAGGGCTGCATAGTCTGGGAAGATTTGAGCCAAGTAAGTTTTTCTTATTGCTCCCTTTCTACACAAGTATCAGCTTCTTCTGCCAGGTTCTCTGTGAAAGTTTGGGGCACACCAGGCAAAGTTTGGACCCCTCCATGGCATCTGCTTTTAGCATTTGGAGGATCTCAGCACCAGGAGCTCTATGTTTTACAGTTCATGAAGTTCAGAAGATGAATCCTGTTGCTTTAGGAAGTGTTACTGAAACTCCCTTCGTGCCAAGGAAAAACCAGATTAAAAAAAAAAATCTGGCTGTTTCTTTATTATCCTCTTGGCATCAGTTCATGACTCTCAGGAACTCTAAATGAAGCTGGATGGATGGATGTTTTACAAATGTTTGAGTATCTGGCTGCAGACACTCTGAACACACCAATACAAAAAGCAGCTATTGTTCATTCACTGCAAACAAGCTTTTACTTTGCAATTAATAATCCACAAACAGATTTATTCTCTGAATAGTTAGCAATCCTCAAAACAGCAGTATTTTTGTCAGCCAGGCTAGGATTCCTGTTTTAATGACTGAAGGAACTAATCTATACTATTAAGTTTCCTTCATTTTTACTCTCTTGTGACATTAGAGTGGCATTTGAGAATTATCAATACAGGTCTCTGATGGCTTTAGAGGAAAAAACCCAGAAAATGCAATAAACTGAAAGATCTTTGCCCTCCTCAGGATGGGATCAGGTATATATTCTGCTATAATTCACAGAACACTTATATAACAGTGAATACATTTTTACTGCCTCCTGCAAGATACTCAAACTCTCAACCTATTTATTAAAGATCAATTTTTGTGATATCATTGATCCACTGAACACTGGAACTGTCATCCCTGCTCAGGAGTAGCTGCAGTAGCAGCTGAAATACAATCCTTTCTTCTACAGTTCTCTGTGGATTAAGCCCTTGGTAGACACATAATAGACACTCTCTTTGTGAAGATTATATGCCACTGGCATCAGACAAAAAAAAAAAGAACAATAATAAGGTAATATGTTTGGAAAATGTTGAGGAATTACAGACCAATCATCCTCTGCTCTGCGCCCAGAAAGATACCAGAATAAATAGTCAGACAATCTATTTAAGCACTCAGAAGATAAAAGATTATAAGAAAAGAACCAGCATGAATGTTTTGAGAACAAATCATATCAAGCTAACCTAATGCCTTTCGATGATAAGGTGGATGGGGAAGAGGGCCAGGGAAGATGTCTGCAGGAGAAGGAGCCATGGTGGGAGACAGCAGGAGTGTCATTAACAAAGAAATGCAGACAGCAAATCAGGAGAAATGAACAGGAACAGCACATTTAAAATGTGAAACTATTCTTCTTCCTTACGAGGAGTAAAGCTGGAGCAGTTTGGACTCAATATTTCTAAAAGATATGGATTAACTAAAGGGAATTCTGAGGAGAAGATGCCAAATAATCCAAACAGCAGAAAATATGAAGTGTGAGGAAAGTTGTCTGGAGAAGGCTGGTAACAATAATTCCCATGATTAAATTTAGGTTAAAGAGTAGGAAAAAAATAAATGTCTAGCCTAGAGGCTAGGTATGTAGTGGAATAAATAGCAAAGAGGTCTGTGGAATTTCCATCAGTGAAAGGACAGGTTAAGCAGACACCTGCCAGATATGATTTGTCTGGGTTATACTATCTTGAAATAAAAATGATGGAGTGGATGACTTCATAAAAACCCTTCTTCCCTTATCCCTGCTTCATTTGACTCCATTTTTAGTTTTGTCCTGACATCCATCTTAAGGTTAGAATTCATTAAAATACTCAAAGCCAATTGAATTCTCTATGATTTCTGTCTTTTGCTACAAACCATTTCAATTGGCAAATTGATGGCTTTGGAGTAGACCGTGGGTACATTAACAGGTTTCAAACACATCTGGCAAAAGCCTCCCTGGCTTTTCTGTTACTCTTTTATCTGATCACCCCCAGCATGAAATGACCACTGATGCCTTTGCCATCCTACTTCAGCTTCCCAGCATTAGCAATGATTCCTCCACCATGTCTGCAGCCTCTTCAGGAATCCTCTTGTAAAATGTATTTCCTCATTTTCTTTGTTCCAAATGCTGTATCTTCTTCAAACACTCTTTTCATGGTGATTGTAGTTGAACTGCTACTGTTCTTCAAATGTCTTGCTGCACTCAGGCCCTGTTCTACCTAATGTACCATATGGCCTTGAGTTAAATTAAGTCAAAATACATCAACCCCAAAAGTCTTCACAGGCTTGGGTGAGATCTTTTGAAGCTCTGCACAGTTTGCCAACGTACTGCTCACAAAGAATACACTAAAAATGGTGACCACTGGAAATATGTCAGTAGGCTTTGATGAGTGAAATTCCATGAGATAAAGCAGATCCATTTTCCAGTTGTTCCAATTTCCTTTCCAATTTTAAAAGCCATGAACATGTGCTTGTTGAGTGATAGAATCTCTTCTTGCTCCTATGTGCAGCTCATTGCCTGCAGCCAGGCCCATCTTCTTCCACCCTTAGTTCCTGGTACCAACAGTGATCTAAGAAAGAACTTGCTGGAGTTTTTTTTCCAATGTTCCATTATTAATTTTTTATTTTTTTTAACACCCCAAACTTCAGGGAGAAATTCAAGAGTTGGTTTTAGTTGTAAGACTCAACGTTCCAGAAAAAAAAGTCAACCTTAGCTAAAGACATTTATCTTAATTTTCTGATCCCAGCTTTTTTTTTTTTTGAGAGCACTGAAGGCTCAAGTCTGGTCCTACACTGTTGATTCCATGGACTTATCTCCAAGTGTAAATATTTCAGAGTCAGAGCCAAAGGTTTCTTTAAATGTGACCAATAGATATTTGTTATTATTGTTCAGGATGTCCTGTTCTCATGAGATAAATGCACCTAGATAACTTTGATATTTCACTTTACTGAATTCATTTGATGAGATCTTCAGCCTTAGTGGTGCTTTGCTGGTTTTCATGGATTTTGTTTTTTTAAGAGTATTTTTTCACCCAATTGTCCTTCTATAGATTTACAGGACACTTCATACCTAACCCTTTCATAAAAAGTGATTGAAAAGTTCAGCTGAATATGCTTAGTGCATCTTTATTTGTTTATTTTTTTTACTTGTCATCCTTCACAGATTTACTTCTTTCCATTCCATCTAAAAATATTGTTTTGTTTAAGAAGAAAAAAACCCTATCCTTGTGACAATTTGCATAATATGTTAATGCTGATATGCATCTAGACATCTGGATGGCATTTTAATATCTCATTCTCATTCAAACAACTAGAAACCACACAGATGGTAGAGACAATTTTAAGAGCATTGTTGTAAACAAATAAGGCAGCCAGGAAATCAAACACGCTCTAAGATAGGCTTTAGAGCCTCCACTGCTTTCTGGGGGAGAATATGCATATGACATGTTTTGACTGCAAGAGAGAGCAGCCTTCTACAGTTTCAGAGAAAACTAAGAGGTAAATGCAGAATTTGTAATTGAGACTGGGGATCAGTTTATGGGAAGCTCCTTACCCCACCCAGCACAGCTTGCATCATACTCTGTGCTTGTGAGACTTCAGTTATTTCAGATGCTGCTGGGCATACTATGTGATTTTATTTTTTTTTTCCCTCTTCTTTTCAATTAGCAATAGAAATATGAAAAATCCTGCTAGCTTGAGGAAGAAGACATGTACATTCTGTTTTCCTACTTTACATAATAATGTACCTTCTAGTAGTTATTTGCTCCTGTTGTTAAAAATTCAGCCACGTGAAAGTTGCAAAGGACTCAGTAATCCCCTGTGGTCCTCTTTAATCTGCTTCTTGTTTGTACCTCTTTATAGGTAGATAATCTTTCTGAACTGGAGCAACTCCTGCAAACACTGATGTTTTGGATGCCTGCTCAGTGTGCTTATTTAAGAGCTATACAACAGCCTTTTCTGTAGATGGAGCTGATGTCTCAGCAGATGCTGCAGACTGGTGCATCTCTCTGGATTTCATTGAAATGACTCACTCTTATCTTTATCAAATAACATTATCAACTGATTATTTTTCCCTTCATTAGAGCTGCTCTTGGACCTCTTAGGGGTTATGGCTACAGATCCCACACAATTAATTTCACTGACCTTATAGAAGTTTTCAGGAATTCAGCTGTACACAGCGTAGTACATCACACAAGACTCCAGGAACCTCTTCATCTCCTATAAAACAGGTTAAAAGTTACCATTTAAATTCTAGCCTTCACTATTAATTATAAATAAATGAAAATATCCCAAAAGCTATTGGATTTTCTGCTGCAAAGCAAGGTATCCAAGCCACTGCTAGTAACTCAGACAGTGAACACCAATGAGCTATTTGAAAAAAACAGTTACAAATTTGTGCCTGATTCAGACTACTGAAGAACTTGAATTCAAGAGAATTGGATTAGAAGCTCAGGGAAAGCTGTAGGTAAACATCTCAGAAAATAGTTTATCAAGGGAACTTGTGAAAGGAGCCATTCCTAAAATGTTTCTGGCTTTTTCTCTCACTTCAAAACTATATTTGCATATGGTGAAGGCTAAGGAGGGAATGAAGACAACACACAGACAAAGCTAATGGAAATTTCACACAACAAAGGGTGTTAAGTCATCTCTCAAATGTAGGAATAAAAACAATACAGCAGCATAAAATAACCCAACAGAATAAACTGGATAAACTAACTTGCCTTCACAATTGCAACCTGCTCTGGGGCTGACAGCATTTCCCATTAACCTGTAGGTGATGCCCACTACTGGGGGGTCATCTTCTTCCCCAGAGGTGTTTCTCTCAGGCTCTCTCACATTTCTTCTTTCTTTAAGAACCCCTCTGCAGCAGAGTTTGGCTGCCCTGACCAAGCTGTGAGCCAGGTAGCTGCAGGGGACTGGAACACTCACTGTGACTGGCATCAGGAGTTCTCTGATCAGGCAGGTGAAGTGGAGATGGCAGGAGCTGGAATCGTGGCCAGAATGTCTTCTGCACTCTAATGCAGACTTGCATAAAGTCTATGAAGACTTTATGTCCCATATTCTAAGTTTGCCTGAAAATAAATAAATAAATCCAACTTTAATCCTCAGCATGCTTACTTTGACAAATTTAGTTAGTGTCTGGCAGAAGAGGGAGGATAAAAATAGTCATTTAATTTTTAGTCTGCAAATTGTAAGATTGCAAACAGCATTTGCTCTCAAAGATTATTCTTTGTTCACACAGCTGGATTTTGGTGATGTCTGGTACATGCCTAAAGCAAATCATGATCTAATTGTTCATACTTCAAGCCTGTTGATGATGGAGCAATTGTGGCAACTAGAATGGAGAGAAAAAAACCATAACAAATGGTACAAATGCCTCCTTCTGATCAGAGTGCTGGAAAGCAACAAAATGATTAAATTATGATAGAAATAGTCAGAAAGCAAGAGACAGACAATTCTAAAGCACAGACTGATTCTTTTTTTTTCTTAGGCAGGTGGGGCTGACATTCTCCCACCAGGTTTATCAGGTTGGTAGAGAAGCAGACAGCTCCAGCAACCTCGTTGAGAGGTCATGATCAAAGCCACAGAGCTTCAGGACATTCCTCCACCTCTCCTCCTCTGCCAACTGCCCTTTCCCCCCCTACCCTGGATTTACAGCAGGCTGCATGAAGTGAAGCAGGGCAGAGAATCCAAACTTATATTTGAAGTCCATCATTTTTCCAAATATCAATCTTCCTGCCTCTCCAAAAACCCCAACAAACAGGCATTTTTATAGGATTGTGAGAGCTTTTGGTGAAAGGTTTTCATAAAATATGTATGAATTCATTGTATATACGCAGTAAAAGAAGAGCAGATATATCACAGGAGATCATATTTTTGTGTCATCTTTGGGTGAGAAAATATAGATCAATCGATTCTAAACTCTTGTTTTGCTGGTACAGAAACAGTACAAAAAGCACTGAGGTAACTGATGTTGACACCACAGGAAGAGTTATTATCTAATGAGTTTTCTCTATTCGGATCTGTAACTTAGACAATTCCAGACAGACAGAAATTCATTTTGTTTCTCACTACCCTTTATCAACTTATGAAGAACAGAAAAGGCATTTCAAGCCAGTCATTTAAACCTTAAAAACATTAAAGCATTTCAGCTGAAAATTTACAGGAACTTTTATCTAAAGAGGGTGGTGTCTTGTTCCTTAAACCTGCTTCCAAAATGAAAAATAAAATGAAAAAAAAAAACAACCAACAATTTCTTTTTCTTTCCCAAACCATGTAGCTGATCATTCAGGCTGCATGATTAAATTTGAGGATTGGAAAACAACTGCAAAGAGGGTGTTAGATCAGGTAGCATTGAGCTGCATTATGAGTATAATCCCCACTGTTTCAGGAGGTGGAGAAGAGGAATTAGAATACCTGAAGATGACTTAAACCCCTTCTCACTTTGTGCAGCCCCACTTAGGTAACAGAAGATCAGTTGATAAATTGAGGGATCATCACAGCCCATCTTTTAAAGAAGCTTTTCAAATACCATGAGGAACTTGGAGTCTTTAATTTCTGTGCAGATGCTGTCATTGAAGATACGTGCACAGCAGCATTAGATGGAGGTATTGAGATTTCTATCAGTGTTGGGATGGTGATTTCAAAAGCTACATTATTCAAAAAAAAAGAGGCATAATTAAAAGAGAAGGGGCTTCTTTCAAGTTGTTCCAGGCGTTAGCTATTTACCTTAATGAATTATATATATAAAAAAAAAGGTGGGATTGTCTCCTCCATTTGCATGCCTAGAATAGCTCGTTTGGACTTGCTCCAATGCTCTGTGTAATTTTAGACTTAGGACAGCTGCTCACTCTAGTCAAGCTAATAAAATTTCACCAAAAAATACATCACTCAGTGTGCAGAAGTAGATGGAGGCAAAGAAGCATCAAAATGCTTGATTTATCTCCCTACCTTGCAGCAAAGCTACCCCTGCTCTCCAAAATACCAGGGTGTACCATGCAAAAGCTCTGAGTGTAACAAAGTGCCAAGAGAAAAATGGAAATAAATGGAAGACTCTCATTTTTTCCTGATGGGATTTAATTGTGCTGGTGACTGTCTCCCTCCAGGATGCCATCCTGAAGCAATTGACATAGAAAATGGTCTGCTGTGCTACACCACAGCTCTGTGTGTCACTCCCAACACCAACGGTGTCCTAAGGATGGGGTTATGTTCTGAGTCAGGTTTGTTTGGGAAACAGATTGCTCCTGGCAATTGTGTCTGGGGCATTTCTGGAAGAGTCATCTTTACAATCCTGCCTCTCAGCAGCTGGTCTTCTGCTGGTCTTCAGATACCCACGTATCCTATCTGCCATGCAGCAGCCACCTGCAATACATTCACAGATCAATTTACTGTCTAGTGCTTTGGAGTGATTCTGTGCTTGGTTTGAGATGGAGCTGCCCTAAGCAGCTGGATTTTCAACGACTGCTTCCTAGAGTTCTACTTACAGTAAATTAAGCCATTTCAAAGGTTTTTTCATTTAGATACTGGCAAGGGTTTCTGTACTTAATGTTGTTTTGATTGGGGTCTACTCTATAGGACTTCTGCATAGCTCTTAATCCTCCCTGCAAGCAGATGGGGAAGCAGAGGTTTCTAGAACATACCCTAGTTCTGTGAAAAACTAATTGCAGACATCTCAAGTGAGCCAGGGTGATTTTTAAGTCACTCCTTCAATTCAGGCTCAGATCTGATGCAGCCAGATTTAATTTCACCAGTGCTTCAGTGGGAGCCCTTCCTCAGATACCACTGAACCTGTTTGTATCTCCCCCAAGATGGGGTTGTGTTTTTTTTCCTGGCCCAAAAGACTTCCCTACCAATAGGGTTTCCATATATTATTAGATTTTTTTGCTGGTTCTTTTTACAGAGAAGTAGACCAAGCCTCACACCTCAAGGGACAGAAAAGATAGATGTAGACAAAGCCTTTGAAGCCCAGCAAAAGGAAACCCCATTTTTCTAGTGCTCACTAACTCCTCTTTCTTTTGTGGACCATGTGGCAAGAGACCTCCTGCTTCTTTCTCCTCTAACACCTTGTCTAACACCTTGTCTTATTAAAACTCTCTCCACTCTTGGTCACCATGCAGAACAGGCAGTGTCCTGAAATGCAATCAACTAAGCAAATTCAGCCTTAAAAAAACAGGGAACAATCCTCAGCAATTTTCTATGCCAAGTGTCTCATCTGTGTGGATGCAACTCCATCTGAATGAAGAAATTCTGTGTCTGGATGTGTGCATTGTGGGTAGTGCTGGGTTAATGGTTGGGGTTGGTGTTCCCAGAATCATTTTGGTTGGAAGAGACCTTTATCATTTTATGTATGTTCAGTACTTGTGATATAACTGGTAGGTTTTAATTTTGTTAGGTGTTTTCTGCTAAGCAAGGTCAGTTTTGCCCTCCTCCTTTGGGAGGTATCTTCATCACATTGATAGCATCTAGGAAAATCATTCATAACTTCTTGCATTTTACAGGATCTGAGGTAAATTTCTGGAAAGAAAATCTTTTTTTTTCCCCAAGCTAACAGGGTAGGACTGCATTAGATCACAGGAAATTTAAATGCATTAGCTGTTAGCCAAAACGAATTTTCATATAAATTAATATTGTTATTGTATTTTAATAAAGCAATAGCATTTATGGAATTATGTAGCCATCAATCACTTGGAGGTGTCTTGGAACAATTATTGACTTCATGCATCATCTGCTTCTTCACTTCAAAATTTGTTGCACTCTCCATAAATACCGTATATCAGCGAGCCATAAAAGACATTTTAAATGCCTTCTAGCCCATCACAGACACTGTTGTTAGAAAAAAGCCCCCTGAGCCAATGACATCCTAATATGTGACTATGTAATTAAAATTTTGACATATGCAAAGAGTTGTAAAATAGATAAAAGAGTATGTATTGTAAATAGAAGTTTAAAGGCTCTGAGCAGATGGTTCGTTTGTGAGAGAGGTACAGGGAGTGCCAAGAAATGACAAACAGATGGCTTAGGTGTGAAGGACAGGCAGGGAAATTTGGAAGAGTTGAGGCTGTAATGGACAACTCTCTGGAATTTTTGCTTGAGCTAAGTGAATGGTGAAGCTTGGGTAGAAGGTTAAACGTTTTAAATTCCTCTATTTGCATTGAGAGAAATGTGTCAGTGGAAAATGTCCAGCAATAAAACCTGATAATAACAAGCAAGACAAGCCATGCTTGGCTACAGGGATACAAAGTCTGTTCAAACTGCAGATAGCACTTGAGTGATAACACAGGCACTTCCATCCCAGGTCATATGGGTGGGCTGAGTTGACTTCATTCAAACAGAAAAAGCCAGAATTGGAGCAAAACCATATTGCCAATATCTCCAGGTGCCTGAAAAACTAGGTTCAGTAATGTACCTAAAATGAACTAACCAGCTGCTGCTCCTCTCTTGTCTGCTACCTCTTGTGTTAGCAGGATGCTGAGATAATTCAGTTCAAATTCAGGTGATAACACACCAGAATTACCACTAAAAAGGAATCTCATTTGGACACAAAGATCAGAACAAATGTGTTGGTTTTTTTTCCTGAATGGCAAGTCTTAAATCACAACCAGATTGAAATTATGACCCTGCTAAATCTCTGCTTGAGTTGAATTTTCTGTTACTTTTGGGCACTCTCATATTTGCCAGGCAAGCTTGAAAAATACATAACCAGCTAGAAAACAGAATTTTTGCACACAGATGAACAAGAGATCACTGTTAGCAATCAAAAAAAAATTTCCTAAGAATGAGGAATGCACAGAGATTCTGAGAGTGCTCTTTGTGTGAAAACTTGACCATTGGATTAAAGGAGGGATATTTATGAATTCTTTTGGAGAAGTCACTTAGTTTTGTCAGATATTCATTCTGAAACCAGGAAAACCAAATAAACATCCTCATTATATAGCAATGACCAGTATCCAACTGAGAAAATGCAAACTTATGAGCATCATGAAATGATGCTCTATGTGGCTTTGGGAAAACTTGACTGAAGAGATTTTTCAAAGCTATGGGGGGATATTTCAAGAATTTACTCCAGAGAAAAAAAAACCAAAATAAAACAAAATCAAGACCTCAAATCCTTGTGGAAATTGTGCACTGCCCACATCACCCACACTGAATCTGTCACCACCACAGCAAGTCAGCCCAGCAGACTGTAATAATGTCTTAATATTTACTGATGGCCAACTATTCAGAAGTGATTAAAGCTACTCTATGTTTTTAAAAATCTATTTTTTCCAGAGCTAAGAGGAAAAAGATAAAAGTCTATCCAGTATGGACTACAAAAAGGCCACCACACTCCTGCTGGTAGTTGCAGAGCTGTAACAGTCTTCCAAAATCTCTAAATTTTGGACAGTCTCTAATTGATATTTACTCTTTTATTACAGCAGGCTATTTACATTTGAAATGGAATTTACATTTATAAAAAAACCTAATTTCTGTGAAGCAGTTGTTAGCTGGGAGCCTTTTTTAAGGTTTATTTGAATTTTACCTTGCACCTTTTGAACTTGCACAGAACCCAACACAATCAGTACTTTTGCATTGCACAGTTTCTTGCACAATAGTAATCCAAGTGGAAGTAGTAGCTGTAAAGATACTCTGGTAGTAGAGGAATGCTGGAGTGCTAATAAAAAACCTGCTGCTGCATTTTATAAAGGCTTGGCATTATTTATTACAACTATTTGAAAGACTAGCAGAATATGGGTCCTCCAAGAATCAAAGCAGAGCCTTACTACAGTAGTAAATATTAGAGAAAACAACTACCTGTATTTGTCTTTAACCATAAACTGGTTAAAGCTAATTCTGGTTTTTTCTGCCTTACAAAGATCCAGGAGTTATTCCAAGCCTGACCTATGGAGAAAACTGCTTTGTGAGCTACGTGGACTTTTTAGATATTATCTCTTTTTTGAACTTCATCTGTGTTTATTTTGCTTACTGAAAAAATCTCTTAAATCCCTTGAAAACTTCTTTTCCTTAGAAATACTGTTCTTTTTTTCTATGTGCCTCTGCCTAGTTAATATTTCTGCTTATCCCAGGGATACCAAACAGCAGTCAGCATCCTCCCAGCTGTCACTCCTCCTTCCCACCAGCTTCTCCCTGGTGTTGCCACTCCAAACATCTCTATTGCTCTGCTCTCCATTCCTAGGGCACTACAGTTTGCTATCACACAGTGTCATTCTCCTCATCCATCCATACTTTTTTTTCCTAGGACCTTGGTAATTTTATCTTCTTTCTGCCTGGAGAGGAGCTGCATATTTGAGCAGTTAGTCTCAGAAAGATGAACTTACTTGACCTCCTCTTTTTTATTATGGGTTTTTTTTTCTAGCTAAGAGTGAGGCTTTTACTTGTGATGGTTTTTTATCTCATTCCTGTATTCTAGGCTATCCTGGTTCTTCTCCTTGATTTCTTTTATCTGTTAGGTATCACACCACACCAGCTGTCCAAAGGAGATGGATTTTAGTAGGGCCATTTGTGCTGTGACAGCTTAGTTCCTGTCAGAAAAGTCTAACAAATTACATCCTTCAAAAGTTTCTAGTAGCCACAACCATTTGCTCTAAGATTCCATGGAGGTTTTTGCTAGAAATATTGTTTTAAATCCTTACGTGATTTTTAGAAATTATTGTGAATGATATGCAAATAAAATATATTTATACATTCTACATGCCAAATAGAAACAATAGAACCATATAATAATTATGTATATAATAAAAGATTACTATTATTTAAAATTATTACTTGACTAACAAACAGGAACTCTGTTTTGGAATATGCATTTTTCATTAAAGCATAAAAGTTATATTTAACTATAATTGGTCCTCAAAACTTACACAAAAGCTTGCCTTTGCCTAGTGCATATCTGTGCTTCTGGACATCCAAAAATACTTTTAAACAATCCATGTAGCAATACCTAATTTTTGGGTGAAGCACAGAGAAAAGCAGAGAAATTCCTCAAGACAAATATAAGATTATTGGTGCCACATCATAAGACTGAGAATTAAAGAATTAAAGCAAACCCAATCAGAGGTCAATACAGGAATTAGATCTTTTCTCCCTTCCCATTAGTCATTTGTGAGGATATCAATTAGTAAATTTTGTTCTGTTCTCTTCTGTGAGGATAAAAATGTGAAGCTCATTTCAGTGAGGAAGGCTATGCCCTCCTTTACACTGAAGTCAATGATTTCTTCAGATGACTTCTCATTTATACTACCTCAAGTGAAAGAAGAATTTGACCCATAATTTTTTTACAAGTAGTTATGGGTTTTTGCACATCTTCCTTCTGAAGATTCACTTTATTCAGCCATCAATATTCACACTTTAAAGGCTTATTTCCATCAAGTTCCATCAATGACCTTTAGAAATTGGTCCCTTCAAATAATAAAAAAGACCTCAATTACAACAACATCTGCCTCTATCCAGCACTCTATTTGCCTTAGAGAAAGGATGGAATGATGATTGAGTTAATGGATAGGTCATTTTCATTTTTCACATTTACCATGTAAGTGGCTCCATGAATCACCATTTATCTGGATCCCAATCATGGAAGGCAGCAGCAAAACAACCATTGACTTCCACAGGCTCTTTTCCTGCACACTACAGAGAGGGGAAGTGGAGTATTGGCATTAATCAGCCTTTACAACCCACATGATAATATATTTGTCTTTTCTTAGAGCTGGAAAATAAACATTTCACTCCTGAGGCTCCCGTTCTTCTACCATCTCCATTGGCTACCTCAGCTTTTTCTATCAGCACTCCATTAGGCAGCATCAGGGATAAAACAGAGTGAAATGACAGCAGAAGAGAATCATTTCTCCACCAGCTTATTCTTTTTCACTAGTCCAATGCAAACATCTAACCAAAGAGACAGAGCCAGTGATGGAGTGAGACATTACAGCATCCCAGTCCATGTACATGTCATGCTACAAAGCATTACAGTCCTGCTTGAAGGGACAGAAAATCAGCTCCTTGTTTGGGCTGCTGATGCTGCCCATGGCATGAACCCCCTAAGTGGTGGGCATGTAAAATATATGATATGAAAGGTTACATATAAGAATAATAGAATGTTAGGGGTTGGAAGGGACTTAGGAAGATCATCTAGTCCAACCCCCTTGCCAGAGCAGGGCCACCTAGACCAAGTTACCCAGGAACTATGAGAAATATGAAGAGCTAAAAAACAGAGCAGGGGACTTGGGGAGGAACCCAACTTCAGTTGGGAGAGAAAGCCATGAAGTCAAAAAGGGTGAGGCTCAGTGCTTACCTCTTCCTGGGTCTTCTGGAATGACAGCCTGCAACCACCTGCCTTCTGTACTGGTCCAGTTTCTTCCATATCTTTGCAGTGGTGCCTCAAAGGGATCAATTCTCTGCCCAAACTCAGCTTTGCTGGTCTGTTCATGGGGTTTCCCAGCTGAGAAATTCCCTGTGTGTACACACATTTATATATGAACAGATGTGTAGGTATATGTATGTATATAATATATATATAATATATATATATACACACAGGTTGAGATTGAAAATACAGATTGAATCAAAATCAGTACATTTTAAAAGGGAAGAGAAGAAGCTTTTAGCAAGTGAAGGTTGAAGGCATTAGTCTGACAGTGAAAAAGAAAATAGGCCACTAGTAATAAGTGAAAAAGCAAATGAAACATCAATATGTACATTACCACTCTGATTTGTTTTCTGACACAGAGAATCACAACATTATTTTGCTTGGAAGAGACATTTAAGATCATCAAGTCCAAACATCAACTCAGCACTGCCAGGGCACCACTGACCTATGTCCCTCAGCACCACAGCTCCACCAATTTTAAACCACTCCAGGGATGGAGACTCCACCACTGCCCTGAGCAGCCTGTTCTGGGGCTTGACAACCCTTCTGGGGAAGAGCTTTTTCCTCATGGCCACCCTAAACCTCCCCTGGTGCAGCTTGAGGCCTTTTCCCCTTGTCCTATTGCTTGTCACTTGGGAGAAGAGCCTGACCCCACCTGGCTCCAACCTCCTGGAGCTGTCAAGAGCCAGAAGGTCTCTCCTGAGCCTCCTCTGCTTCAGCCTGAACAAGCCCAGGTCCCTCAGCCTCTCCTCACCAGCCTTGTGCTCTAGAACCTTCCCCAGTTCCACTGCCCTTCTCTTGAACATGTATTAAAAATATCAGAGGGAGGAAACAGAAGAACTTTCAGGTTTTTTTTTTTTCACAGATGACTCTAAAAGAAACTTTAAAAGACTGAGAGTTCACCTCACCAACTTCACCCAAGTGGGAAGCAAACAAGCACCACTCACAGCTCTCTTTGGAGCAGAAGCACATCATGGTGAGAGGCTGTCTGACCATTCCATTTGTTGACAAAGTTATAAAGATAAAGATCATTAGACTAAGTAGTCAAGATTTACAAGAAAAGGAACAGTAACATGCAAAAAAAGAGATGGAGGTTTTTATTTGAACTGACAAATTACATTTATTATTCAAACACTATAACCATCAACTGGCTTAACACCAGAAGGAGCCTGGAAAGATGAGATAGAAAAAGAACTTAAGCACAAGGATGGAGAGAACAATGTGATCAGCACAAGGGCAATAAAAAAGAGCCTGGAAAGTTGTCTGTGAAAAAACTTCTGTGGCCTCTAAAAGACAAACTGGGCTGAATGTTGTGACTTCAGCATAAGCAGCAGCTGGGCCACAAGACATGAAACAGCAGCATTTTAGTGACAGAAAATGCCAAAGGGAAAAAGCTGGGTAGAGTATGTGTGCTGGGTTAGCAACACAAAATCACTTGTGTCACCGAGCAAAGGCAGAGACATGAAAAAAAAATAATGAAGTGTCTCTACAATGAGCCTGCACCATGGGATCAACAGCAGTACCATCCTCCCCACAGAAGCTCCATAATTTTAGCTGCACAGAAATGCATCTTCAGAAAACTGTCCTTTCATCCTGACTTAGCATTTTGAGTCTGCACACACATGCACACAATGGAATAGATGTGCTTTTTTTTTCCTTTCAAACAGCACAAGTCTGCCCTGTGTCCTCTGCTAGCATGGAATGCCAAAATAATTCAGTATCAGGCTGGAATAGATCAGCTGTGAAAAGCAAAGTATCTGGGGATGTGATAACATGCACAAGCAACATTTTAATTCTAGAGACTCTTTCTCTTTAAGCTGCTTTTCCTTATCCTTCAAGGATATGGTGTGTACTCCTCTGAAGATAAATTCTAAACCATGTTTATGAACCTCATGGAAAAGTGGGGACTCCTCTGAGTTATTAAACCATGAAAGGCCCCAACCACTTTCCACGACAAGGTTAATAATCAAATGATTAAAAGAGTCCAAGTTAGAACTGCAGCAGTAAAAACGTGACGTTATCACACAATTTCTGAGATTCAAGCACAATCCTAGATGGGTTTTTTTGATATGAAAACTGTGTTGAACTGATTAAAAGGTAGCTGCTGGAAAAGGAATCTAAAGCATTGTTCATAATACTATCAAAAGGAAGCTGTTTGAATCTTCATTCCGGTAAGGAAATTCATCTTGCATTTCATTTAAATATATTAACAATCTTCCATCACTTTAATTTACCTGAATTTCTTTAGATTAGGAGTCTCAACATGCTTCCAACATCAAAAGGACCTAATCAAGAACAATGATGCATTTGCATTGCACGATTAACAGCTGCTTTGGTCCTGACAAACTCCATTTGGCTTCTGGGGAGCTGCAACTTCAGGGTTGTTTTCCTCTTTTCAGACACAGCCTCAAGTACACCTAAGAGCTATGACTTACCAAATCTTGTTTCTAGGAGCAGTCTAGAAAAGGATCCCTCATTTTGGGTTAATCTCCACCTGATATTTTCCATCTCCTTCCATGTTTTGTGGAGGATGACCAGTCAGAGAAGTGATTTTTTCAGTCAAGCAATGCTAATTGAACAATAACCACCACTGCTCCATCATGTTAAAATCTAGATTTGGGTATCCTTAACTAGTTTGAAGTTAACAGAATTATTCATCTGCTTACATGTGCATTTGAGCATTTTAGAAATTTGGTTTTAAAAAGTTAACTAACAGCTGGAGCTGTTATATAAAAAACTTTAATTCATGTTTTTAGTAACTTTTAACCTTCTAAATTTCTGCAGCTGGATTATCCAGACATGACTTTTTAAAGTCTAAGCTCTTCTGGGAAAACTTGGCCAAAAAAAAATTGTGGATTATTCTACAACTCTATGTAAATACAGAGTATTTATATATTATATGTTAAATATGTTATTTTTTCTAGGCAGTGGAAAATTGCAATTTGCTGTAGAAACATTTGCTATAGAAACACTTTCCTGGAGGAGAAAAGTGTTGAAATTCATTCAAGAAATCTTGCTGACAACTTCACTCAATTCTATTGCTGTTTCTATTTTGGGACAGTTTGAGAAGGATTTATCTGGTTTGTGAAAAGCTAAAAGATGGTGCTGTACATGGTAGGATGATACAATGAATTTAGCCTTCGTGTTACCTTTCAGGCTTGTTCACTACAGCAATCTTTCAGTTTTATGATGGGATGCTGTGTATCAAACATCAGTGTACAACACTGCAGATTTCTCACACCTTTAGTTAGCTCTGTGTTGCTCTGAATCATTGCTGTGACATCCAGATGCTCAGTTCTACTGCAGCACAAAACCCCACAGACACGTAGGAAATGATAGGACTTCCAGACCAACTAAATCATGTGAAAACCATTTATCTAAAACATATATAGCTGGACAAAAAGCAGAGCAAAATTGTTCCTATAGCTGTATCCAGTCACCTGAGTTATGCTTTCATGTCATTGAATGAAAACTAGCCTTTGGTGCACACCAGAATAAGATTAAAATTCATGTAACCAGTATCTCTAACTTGCCAGAGCAAAAAAAAAAGACCCATTTGTTAATTAACTGCATCACTCTTAGCGTGCTCCTGCCTAAACAAAATAATCTCCTTTCAGGAAGGCTCAGGAAACAGGAAAGAAATAGCAAAGACAAAACCCATTGCTCAAAAAAGCAACTTCAAACTGCAGTTTGAAGTAGATAATGTGCATGTAGACATGGCAGCATTTGTGTGATAATTTGGTAGAAACAACCTCCTCGAATTAACTTCCCATTCTATTACCTTGCTCGAGTTGAAGAGAGCAATATAATGTTATAAAAGTTACTCCCTGGGTGTATATTGTTTCTTTATAGTAAAATGCCATGATTTATTATTTTTATTTTCCATCATCTGGGTGGGTTGTTTTTTTTCCCCTCTGGAGAAATAGATGATTAGTCTCACTTCAGGCAGTTTCAACCGGAAAGACAGAAACAGCTAAAATGAGCAAGGAAAAAACCCACTCCAGGAGCTATTTTGTTCTCCCTGTAATTTGAAAGAGCTCTTCAGCCACTGTGCTGTTAAATTCCACTGGGTTCTGCTGGAAGAAAGAGAATGCTGCAGGCAAGGCACTGAGGAATTAACTTAGGTTTGTTTTTTTTTTCAGCTGAGTCTCTCCCCTTTTTGGAAAATATTTTTAGATTAAATCCTTGTTGTAGCCTAAAATAAATCTCATACTTGAGATACATAACAGCAAATCTTATTTACTCCGGGTGGTAGTGAGAAGTCTGTTTGTCAGGCATCATATAGAAAACAGATTCTACTTGTATGGTAAAATAAGAGTTGAAGGTGATGCCACTGGAACAAGGGTGTCTGACACACTTGTTAGTATCTGTGTTGGCCACCACAGCTCAGGAAGAGATCTCAGGATAAACTGGTTCCAAAGACCTTCTGATCACAATACTCACAGTTTACTCACTAAATGCTCCACCTCCCTGCAGCTGAACATAGATGTACATTCCTGGAGCCTGGGTGGGTAACTTCAGATGGCAACCAAAGCACAGTGAGGGGAGACGACTAGGAGTTGTGTTCCAGGAGTTGTGTTCCAACAAGGCACTGCTGCCTGGACTGAATGAAACCACTACTTAGATATTCTTGTTTTGGTTAAGAGGTGCAAATTAACACCATGTCAGATTATTCCACTGTTCAGATGTAATAAGGATACTGTGACACTGGCAGCAGAGACAGGGCTGCTGAGAAGCTGTTTAAAGTGAAGTGATGGTTTCCTATGACCAAAAAAACCCAAAAGAAGGGAAAAATGAATGGAAAATGTTGCATAGCTTTGCAAATTCCCTAGGAGAGATTAGTGGGGAATCACCTGACTCTTCTTGTGATGGGTCTCAGTTGGTTGCAGACCAGTTCAGGATGAGCTCAGCATGAAGGTACAACATCCCCAACACACATCTGCAGGAGCCTGGTACTGAGTGTCTCAAAGAAAAGTCAGAGATCCAAATGCCAGGACATTTAGTGGCATCCGAGCACCCAGCTGCTCCTCCATAATATGCACTGAACATCCTCTTGTTCCAACCTTGCTTTTGTCTGTGGAAGAAAAACTGATCTAAATTATTTCAATTTCCTCAACAAAGCCCACTCAGGGAATCAAATGAGAGCTAAACAGAACAAACCCAACTCTCCTCCCCCAAAACCTCCAAATAAGGCAGCTGTAGGGATAAAATCTTTGTGTTATCTATTATACTTCACAATAATTACATTTATTATTGGCTTATTTTAATCATCTTTAGGCACAGTAGAATATTTCCCTTTCAAATTCAACAGAACATAAGAGTTTTACATTACTCATATTTATGAAAGGAATAACATGATGTGATGTGCCAGTGGGAGACAGGATATGCCAGCCCAGGAGATCTTTCCCCACTTCTATTTCTCCTTCAGTGTTCCTGTGTTCCTACTTAGGAAGCTGGTATAATAAAAGTGGTACTCATAACATGTAATATATTTTTTTTCCAGATTACTGTAATAGTGCCAAAAAGATAACCAATGAATAATCATAATAAAATATATGTAAAGGGGATCACAAATCTCACTGATGCAGAACAGGAAGAATTTATTTTGAAAGTGTTGCTAATGACTTTTTGCCTGCCCCTCTGAAAATTACTTGGAGCTTAGCACTATCCCTTGGAAATCCAATTCATAAATTCACAAGCAGCATGAAATTCCAGCAGGAAATAAACCTCTTTTATTCAAATGTAATACAGCACGTTAATGCTGTTTCTTAGCACGTAAACTGCAGTAAACACCCGACTGAAACCCAAACAAGGGGAGATGCTCTGAGGAGTGGCTTTGAAAAGTTCCTGGGTCAAAAGGCAAAGCTCAGGAGAGATGCCAAAGAAAAGGGATCAAGATATTCCGTGGCTAATGCAATCACAGTGGAAGAGGCAGTGCTGAGAGCAGAGCAGCCCTTCCAAAGAGCATTCCTTCCCAAGGAGCACAGGGAGCTGCTGCTCTGGGGAGCTGGAGGGATGGGCACGATGCTTCCCAACCCTGCTGCTTCCCAACCCTGCTGCCAGAAGCAGTGATCCACGGAGAGCAGGTGCTGAGCCTGGTGCTTTGGCAACAGCACCGTGTCATTTAGCAGCTGCCCACCAGTGAGGATTTGTCAGGAGAGCTATCTCAGAAGCATTTCTCCAAGTGGCTGCTTCTCTGCTCTCATTTACCTCTGAGTGCTCCTCTTAAGCACACTCAGCTGATCTGCTCTGCCTGTAGGGCGAGAGAAAGTTGATGAGTTTCTAAATATTGCCATGAAACACATCCTGGTTTGGAACAGGACTTTGGAAAGGACTGGAAGTCTCCTTTTATCACCTTCTCCATAGCTCTGCTGAGTACCTTTAGCTCAGTGCAGATGGAAAAGGCTTCTCATACCACCCAGCACTGCCAGGGAGTATTTGGCTGCCCCATGTCAAGAGCTGATTGTTCCCTTTTCATCTTCTCTTTTTTAAGAGAAATAACCAATATTCTTAGAAAATTATGATGTGATAGAGGTTTTCTGAGACAGAAAAAAAACCCAGGAGGCTCAGAACTGATGGATATGATGGACAATGAGGGTGTCCAGGCCCTGGAAGCTCCTGTCCTGCATCCCAAGAGGGATGTGCCAGCTCAGGGACTCTGCTGAGCACTCATGTGAAACCACCAGTGACACAGCAACGGGGTGAAACAGTGCCTGTTTTGGGGGGGGGGTGGAATCCTTCATTGCAAATCAGAGTAAGTAACTTTGAAAAAAAAAAAAAAAAAAAGATTAATTAACTGCAGCTCCTGTAGGTCCTGGGGAATGGGAGGTTGTCAAGCCCAGTCCAGTTCTTGAGACAAGAAGTGAAAGATCAGCCACCTGGAACGACACCACCAGGGAAAGCTCCAGACGTGGCTTTTATGGGAAACCTCCCATCTCTCTCATCTGCAATTCCCTCCAAATGGTAAATGGTAAATAAAAGTGACCTCTGCTGAATGTCAAGACTTAGACAAACTTTTACAATAACTGAGGAATTCACCTCTACGTAGCTCACTTCTAATTATAATTTAATGCTTCTGTTAATAATTGCCTTAAGTGCCTATAAAACAAAGGGCAGCTTCATCGACTGCCATGACTGAATTACTGGAAAGACAGAAAGACTAAAAAAAGGTGGAAATATCAAGAATTGGCTGATTTGGGATCAATGCTCAAAAATCTATATTTAGCCATAAATACTGTCTGATCTCTCTAGAGCTGCACCATGGGTCTCTATTATCAGTGTCTTGATTTATAAGGAAGGTTGTTAAAGCTGCCTATGCTTCCAAACAAATATTTC
Source organism: Ceyx cyanopectus (assembly GCA_013401355.1). Lineage (NCBI taxonomy): Eukaryota > Metazoa > Chordata > Aves > Coraciiformes > Alcedinidae > Ceyx > Ceyx cyanopectus. The sequence goes on along the minus strand of VYZU01053810.1, from coordinate 14,039 downwards.
CAGAGGTGAAAAAAAGAAAAGTCTTGCTGAGTTCTTACCTTTCCTCTTACAATTTAAGGATCCAAGTTTCATGGAGTAAATGGAGCATCTCAATTTGAGTCAGGGAGCTGATTTGTCTCCCGGGCTCAGGTCTTGAGCTCTCACTTGGTGCAAGGCATCTGCAGCAAGTCTGAAACCATCCTTCTTTGCAGTCCCTGCACTGCTACCTGAGGCCAACAGGCTACAGCCCATCCCTGCAATTCTCCTCCCTCTGGGATAACCTGTAGCCAAACAGCCTCTTGAAAATGCTATTGATTTTAGCAAAAGCACTGTTTCTGAAAGAACAACACAGAGCTCAGTGTCCCTTTAGACACCACTCCTGGGATCTGGGAAAGGTCAGCTCCTTCAGGCTTTTCCACAAGCCTCCATCAGCTGGGGCTGCAAAGCTCCCCCAACACCAGCCCTGGACTTCTTTAGAGCTCTTTTCTTTTTGAGCTCCAAGATCCCATACTGGGTAAAACATGATTGTCACTCAAGGCACAAAAGCAGTAAAATCTTCAACATAAACTGCAGGAGCCCATGCCTGCTGAGAAAGACCTTAGACATTCTTATTCCAGTTCAGTGGCAATAGATCAATTTCTGTATTTTCCACTTTACTCTCTTAAAACTCTAGGAATTCAGTGATCATGATGAATAACAAACACTCTGCTGCACTTGACTAATGGCCTCTCTTAATAACTATGTTGTGCTTCGATATTCTTGCACTGTAGCCCCTGAAGAATTTAGTGCATTATTAAATATCAATTCCAGTTCTGTCATTCCAGGTTTAATGCAGCTGGAGTTGACTCCATATTTGACTCCTAAGACAATCACATGAACACCTTGCTGCTTAAAATTGGACTTGAAATTCAATTCACTTGAGCTACCCCAATCAAGTCAGATGAGTTCTTCCAAAACAGAACCTACACCATTCCCAGATCTCAGTGAGATTGGATGATATCCAGCCTCTTTAGAAAGAAAAAAACTCTGTTTTATACCAAAAGGTACAGGTTTACTTGCTAAATGTCAGGTACCCACACTTGAGTATCTTCTTCAGACAAGTCTGTATTTCATATCCAGAAATGTTTTCATTTCCTGGAATAGCTGTGTTTATTACTTTAATAAACTGAATTAGGAAATATGGTTATTGGTTTCCTAACCAGGCTGAATTAAGTTCCATTAGAAAATAAAATCTAGGATTCCAGTATATACTTGACATAAAGGCACTTAAAATGTTAAAACAACCATATTCCTTTTCCTTGTCCTTTTAATATGTAGATAAAGAAAATCCTTCCTGCATTAAACCCAGAGCTATTCTCCACATTTCAAATAGACTAAAATAGCATAAATAAAACTTTTAATTAAAATACCTAGTATATAATATTTCCAGACATTATGTGCGTGAGGTTTTTTTTCCTTCTGTTTGCTGTAGATCACAATAAAACCTGTAAAATATCTTTATTAAACGAGCAGGGTGATGCTCCAAAGCTATTACCTTGCCTCTCCTGTACTGAGGGAAGTTACTCAGCTCAGCTGCTGTGAGCTGCAGAAGGTGCTGGTGCCCATAATCCCTTCTCTCTGGACGTGGGTACCATGGACACAACCTGCAGCATCACAAGGAAAACACACCACGAGATTATACTCCTAGATAAAATGAGCTTGTCACACACAATGGCCAGCTTAGAGTTACAAAAGGAAACACCAGGTAGACTTTTGGGGGGCTTATTACTTTCAGATTTCTAAAAGGGTAATTCTAATTAATGGTGTAACACTCTCATTATCATAGAATCATTAAGGTTGGAAAAGACCTCTAAAATCATCAAGTCCAACTGTCTAACCAACATTAACATGACCACTAAACCATGCCCTGAATCTACATGTTTTCTGACCTCCAGGGATGGTGATTCCACCATCTCCCTGAGCAGCCTGTTCCACTCTTTCAATAGAGATTTTTTTCCTGATATCCAATCTAAACCTCCCCTGGTGCAACTTCAGCCATTTCCTCTCATCCTAGCATTAGTGACCTGGGAGAAGAGACCAACACCCAGAGGTATCCAACAAAAGAAAACAAAACCCAAACCAAACAAAACCAACCAACCAACCAACCAGGTGGTGGTACATCAGCTTTGCTGTACTGAAGAGCTACAGGTAAGGGAAGGTGATCCCAAAGAAGGATGATGCATTCTTGGACTTGGACTGATCAGGAGATGGTTGACTCCTGATAAGGACTTGAAAGTTCAGCTTTTTCAACTGAAAAATTTCAGTTACCTCCATGTAGAATGGCAGCTTCAATATATAATCATCTTATGCCAGGAAAATTACTCTATGTGTGTTACAAGGAAGTTCTGAAAACTTATTTTTCTAGATTAATGATTAAATCACTGCACTTTCACTTAATTTGAATTTACAGAGCTATAGTATGGGAAGGGGGAAATTGAATTAGTTTGTGACATCAGTTATTAAAAGGAGAAATAATGAAAAAAACCCAACCCAAACCAACAACTTTGTGAGAGGTTTAAGAAGCAACTAAGTGACCAAAAACCAAACAAAGGACTTACCACTGGGAAGGCAAACTCTGCCAAAGCCTCATTTGCAAATGCTGAAAGTTTAATGACACGACCATTTAATTCTTTGTCTTCTCTCAGACTTTTCTCTTTTAAACTCTTCTTGAAGTGTACAGACAATGCAGCTGAAGATAAAGCCACCTTCCTGCAAGCCAAGCAAGTCACCCCACTGAAATCAGTGTGAGGATTTCTGGCATAATGCAGTTTCAGAGATAAGGAGGTAAAAATTGTATCTTTTATTTTATAATAAATTTTATGACCTTCCTGGACCCCAATCCAGCCCAAAGCACATTTTTTCCTCTGATAGTTTATCAATAGTTAAAAATATAATTAACATAGCCAAAGCTATTAATCTGTCAGGGAAGTGTAGGTTTAGAAATCACAGCTTGTTAAAGAGCAAGAGTACGTGCAGATTTTCCTGAGTCTTTGAGCTTCTCAGGGAAAAACAGCACTTGCATAAGCAGCAGCTCCATCTACATCCACAGGTCATGTGTGGCATAAACAGAAAGGCAGTAAAGTGATTCCCAAGGAAATAAGTCAATGTTCTAGCAGAAAATGTCCTTTTTTTTGAGGTTTGCTACATGTGGAACCATCCTACCTTCATTCATCATGCACAGGGATGAGGTGGCCACAGCCTTGGCTGGTTTGAGAGGCAGTTTTGCTTTTGGCTGTTGCTAGCACAGCTGTTGTGCCTTTTCAGGCTGTGTTCTTGAGAGGGTAATAACCAAAGTTCTGAGGAAAGCTGAGAGGAGCAGCAGTGAAGACTTGGCACAGTTTCATATCTGCTCTTTGTGGAGGGACCAAGAGCACGAGAGCAGGAAGTTCAGTGCCACCAGGCAAGCATGGAACAGTAAAATATGAATTAAAACTGAAATAAATCCAAATTGCACTATTGCCTCAAACCACTATTTATCTTCATGAAGAAAATAATTCGATGGAACACATCATGTTGTCCATTGTTGATCTCTTTTAGGAACAAATCAAGCTCTGTTAGGAGTAATTCAAGCTATAATCTCCCCATATACTCACTGGCCCACTGATCCAGTGCAGACATTCCCACACAGAAGCTATATCCTCATTTAATTTATTCCAAAATCCTGCTGAAATCAAAGGGAATTTGGCATAAGAAAATATTACAATACATCTCATGCTGTCACAGCATGTCAGACTAACATGACAATAAATGGCTGAGTGGAATGAAACAGCAGTTTAAACTGGTATCAATATATAACACTTAGCACCACAGTGCTAAGCAGTTTTACTGACTCCTGCAATGGTAATTGATTAACAGTAACATGTTAAAATCCACACAAATAGAAGCATTAGCTAATTAGAAAAAAATGGCTTTCATGTCTAGTTGCATGAAGAGCACAAGAAAGATTTCCCAGCTCATTGAGTTAGTAAATGAAAGAATAATAATAATAATTTAAAAATAAATAAATACAAATCAAGCTGGATGTGACAGAAAGCAGTTAGCAGAGGCAGACCTGTGCTGCAGAGGTAGAGATTTCCCTGCTGGTATAAAGCCAAAGCCCAGACAAAAAGAGGCAGAAACTGGAGGGTTTTTGTGTGCAGTATATTAGCAGGCACACAGGTGAACAGAAAAATAGGTATTATTTTTTCCCTGATATTTATCCCTGGCACTCTGAGCCTTTCAGATTTGGTTTTCACTAAGCTTGATGCTTTATGGCTTAATTCACATGAAGGAAAGTAAGACAATGAGCTGAGCAAATGGAGGTGCCCACCCAGCACCAGGCTGTTGGTCTGTAGGAGGGTGATGGCAAAGCCCAGCTCCCAGTTTGGAGGGGAACAATGAGGGGGCTGCACAGCTGAGGGAGCTCTTCCCACAAAGGAGAGAGGAGTGTGGCAGCTTGCAGGGATGACAGGGATGAGCAATGCCTACTGGTGTTATTGGGCCATGAAGCCAATGCCCCAGTAATGAATTGAGAGATAACCAAGTGAGGAGAGGTCATGAAAATGAGAACAAGTAGCTTAAGGTTGCTGTGACATGAAGAGGAGCTAATGGTGGAGCACTGCCAGGGGGATGAAGTACCCACATTAGAGAACCAAATATTCATTACTGAAGTCTTTTGAATGGATGAGGGTGGAACACAGTGAGATTTGTCAAGGCCAGGGAAGAGGATGGTGTCTCCCAGATGGAAGTCCCTCCGAAAATCTGAAATAGTTCCTTGGGGTTTTTTTTTTTCACAGGGAAACAGAACCCACTGAATTAATCAGGAGTTACTGGGAACTTCTGTTTACACCCAAACCCTGTGGCAGGGACATACAGAACTAGGGTAAATAGGCAGTTATAATAAATATTTTGATTATAGCTAATTTGTCAGCTCCAGCACACAAAGAAGACTAATTAAACAGGCCAAGACACAGCTCACATAAGCAAAGTCAAGCTCTCAGGTGTTAGAAGGCAAACTGGGACAGAATTGCCAGGCTTTGTATTTCCATGACTTAGGGAAGCAAAAAACTGCTGATGAGCTGATATATTTCAGAGAACTTGCTGTGAACAGCATGGCACAGAAGTTCAGGCAAACATGCTGTAATGAGAAGATGTAGAATGGAGAAATAATTAGTCAAGGTTTATGGAGCCTACCAGCTAAACACAGGACACTGTGAAATTATCAAAGAGACTGTACAGGAGGATAATAACGTGAAAGTGGTGTAAGAGAGATTCAGAAAGCAGATCCACAGGCCTTTGTAGCACAACTAATATGACTTCATTGCCAGTTAGGCTTGTGATTAGTCATTGTAAGTACAGCTAAATAGGAAGAAAATAGCTTATTTACAACGTAGCATCCACCTCCTCATTTGTCTTAGAGACTATTTTATTTCTGCTCTTAACACATTTTTGAAGGAAAGAGTTCTTGAAAGCCATCTATGGGGCTCAGATGCTGATTCCCCTTCAAACAAGTGGGCTCTGAACACCAGAACCAGGGAAGCAGCTTTGAAAGCATTTGCCTTCATCTTTCCCTTCTCTCATCATTAAAAAAATATTCTTTCCCCATCGCCAGTAATTTTCATCAGCCAAGATCAGAGAATCCTGCAGGCTGGGGGGGGAACATGGTCACCTCACCAGCAAACACTCACCACAAGCTCCAGGCAAGGCAGTTGTATTTCCATACAGGTAATGCAGTGAGCCAAGGAGGGAAAAAAACCACACACACCTGCAAAAAGCAGCTTTAGAGCAAAACAACCATCCCAGGGGAAGGTGAAGACTAATTAAAACTAGTGCTACAAAAAAAAGATGTTGCTGTTCTAACACGTGTTAGCATGAGGTAGTGCACAAGAGAGCAATAAAAGAAATGTCAAAGGAAGGGAGCAGTCGTGGAAAAGCCTGAGCTGAGGGATGCAGAGACAAGTGTCTGGGGAAGCAGGGCAGAAGCTCTGCTTGGAGCAAATAGAGCTCTCTAAAGAATGAAAGGGTGGGGGAAAGAAGCTGCAGGTGAGTGTCTCTGCATGATCAGTGCTCTCAGAAACAGATGTTCCTACCTGAATGGATAACACTGCCAACAGACACCATTTGATTTTGCATATTATCATTGTCCAGGATGGAGAATCAACTGTGTGTGGCACAATCCCAAGCAACTGCTGCTCTGAGGTGGTTGGAATAGTGCTGGAATAGGAAAGAGAAGGGTTAGATATCCAGCTCCTTGCCCAAGGATCCCATGGGCAGGGACACCTCCCACTAGACCAGGTTGCTCAGAGTCTCATCCAGCACAGACCTGAACATTTCCAGGGATGAGGTGTCCACACCTTCTCTGGAAAACCCATTCCAAAATGAATTCCCAAGTGCCTGAGCCTCTAAAAACAATATAAAACCTTTCCCATCTGGTTGGTCTTCAACTAATTAACAGACATAGCTGAAAATGGGCACTGGCTAATTGGAGATTTGTGTTCTCCCTTTCCCTGGCAGAATGAAATGGATTCCAGGTGATCAGAGGTCCTAAATTTTCCAGGTAATCCCAGCAAAAAGCACTGGGCCAGCTTCCCAGCAACTTGCACACATCCTCACCTTGGGTTTTGAGACCAAAGAGCATCCTTGGGAAGGGAAGCATCCTGAAAGAGTGGGCAGATGTGTGTGGTCTCCATATGATGCACTGGAAGAGATGCCACCTGCAAACAACAAGAGGCCAGCTTGTCTTTCTCTGAAGCCAAGGGAATCCTTCAAGCTCATCCATGCAACCTCAAGCCTGGAAGACCATCTGCAGTGCTCTTTGCAAGAGAACTGCAATGTTAAACAGATGGTTCTGTCTATGCCCTGCAGGTGATGGGCACCAGATCTTTGCATGTCAGATCCTATGAAACAGAAAAAAGCATCTGCATGTTGCAATAGAGGAAAACATGTTAAAGCATAAAACCCCCTTGAATTACCTTAAGGATTCATGGAGCCCACGTGCAGCAAGAAGTGCTCTGGTCCTCCTGACAGGCAAAACAGCACAAGACAAGGATTTTGGGACCAGTGGCTGGGCACAGATCTCATCCAGACCTTTGAAGCTCTTCCCAAGCTACACAGATATAGAGAGACTCCCTAAACCCAAGTAATTTGTGAAGCCCACCTGCCATAGAGTCAGAGAAAGGTTTTGTGTTGGGACTTTTAAAGGTCATCTAGACCAAACCCTATGTCTTGTTCCAAGAAACTTGCAGCCTTTTTTCCAGCAGTGACATTTCCACTCCCACAGACATGGAATAGAATTAGTGGAACAGGTTAAACCATGGATGTGATGTCTCCATCCTATTGAAACCATCCACGTGTAAACAACCACAACACCCACATCTCACAGAGGAGCAAAGGTGTGCAGAACTATAAAAATATTGGCATTAACACAAGAATCCCAGGAAGATCAGGCCAGATGTTGTGATTCTGCTGCACATTCCCCAGGATTTCCCTGCAGTCTAGGGAGGAATAGTGGAAAAGCCACATGAAAGCAATGTACACAGAGATGTCCTTTCAAATATGACCATGAAAGCCATAGGCAGTTGTTTTCCACACAGACAACTCTGCACAACACAAGATGGAGTTTATTTTGTTCTCAATCACAACACTGTAAAGCAGGGTTAAGCCCACTGAGGTCATAAGATGGGCTGCAATGAAACTGAGGTGTATGAAAATACTCACAGGTTTTGGTCATTTCTCTGCTATTTTCCTGGCACATCTTGTTTTCTGGTCTTTAGCAGATGCTACAAAATAAATTTTTTAAAAAGCAGCATATTTTCAGTCCAGAACTATGATAATTTCAATTCTTTTTTTTTTCTAGTTTCATCTTAAATTATTAAATTCTAGCAAAATTAGATTAAAAGCAATATTAACTAAGAGGAGTTCTAGATGTCTAAGTTTTATTTCGTTGTGCATCAAGTTTGAAAAGAAGAAAGCATAAATAACATATCTCCATGGGATGCTAATTCACTTCTCTTTCCTTAATAGATGAAATACAGTTGTGGAATACAGATCATCATCTAGCTAGAAACATCATTTAATATTTATTACTACACCACTCAGCTCTGTAGATAAAGGAGGGTATCCCCTCACTTCTCAATCTCTGATCTTTTGGGGTCCTGACCTCAGAACGTGCTGCCACTAAACAGCAGTGGATCAATATTTATTTTACCCCAGCAAACAAAGTTCAGTTTCAAATTCCTAAGTTGGGATGATTTTTAGAAGCACCAGTATAAATCTCATCTTTCTTTCCTGTAATACAAGCAAACAGCTTTGGGAAAGCACTTGAAGGAAATTTTTACACTGAGATAAAACTACTTTTTCAGGGGAAAAAATGGAATTATGCTCCATTCTTAAAAGCACAGTTATCCTGTGGATTTGATGCATGCTGAGTGATTTGGGTGGGTGATGTCCTAACTTCTTCATGGATGTTTGCTTGTCCTGGCTTAATGGATTCAGCTCTGCTGGATGGATGTGGATAAATACACACGTACAAATAGGAGTCACATCACATTGCCATAACTTAACACAGTGGGATATGCCTGGATGATAAGACTGATAATTGGGAGTGATTTAAGTACTGGTCACTTCTTTCCTTAGTTCATATGCTTCAAAATGACAGTTTAGAAGAGGTAAAAGCTAATTTGCTGGCAGAAGTCACCCTGAATTACTGTGTGTGCTGGATCTCTAATGTATTTTGAGTTATGGTAATAAACTTAATACCATGAAGGGCCTGCTCCATCTCCCAGGTGGATATGACACAAACCCCAAGCACCTCAAAGGAAAAAAACACTGTTGATCTCAACAGCTTTTCAGAAGAGTGGTTTAGAAAACAGTGGGAGCTCTTGTGCACTGAACACTTTTGAAGCTCCAGCCCCTTTGAACAGGAGGCAGAACTGTCTTAAATACCTGAGCCTTTATCTTCCCCTTCATCTTCCTTCCAGCATGAGGAGATGGGTGCTTAGAGGAGAATATTTTATAAAATAGCAGTCACCCCAAAGCTTGATTGTGTCTCTAGCAGAGATCTGTGGTTCAACAGCCACTTTGCCTTCCTATTGATAAAACTAAACAAAATGCACTGATAAATACCAAATTCCAGGTGAGGTCCAGTACTATAAGATGCCTCCACCTACCAACACTGGGCAGAAATGTGTACTACACACTGAACCATGGACACATCTTTTATTCATCACAGGGTGAGGATTTGGAGGCCTTATTGCTCTCTACAACTCCCTGAAAGAAGGTTGGAGCCAGGAGAGGTTTGTCTCTTCTCCCGAATGATAAAGCAAGAAAAAACAGCCTCAAGTTGCTCCAGGGGAGGTTGAGGTTGGTCATTAGGCAAAATTTCTTCCCCAAAAGGGCTGTCAAGGCCTGGAACAGGCTGCCCAGGGCAGTGGTGGAGTCCCCATCCCTGGAGGGGTTTCAAAGCCATGGAGCTGTGGTGCTGAGGGCCATGGGTTAGTGGTGCCCTGGCAGTGCTGCATTACTATTTGGACCTGATGATCTTAAAGGTCTCTTCCAACCAAAAAGATTCTATGATTCTAAGAACTGAGCATACAGCTCATCTGCTCTGGGGCTGGGCAGCCTTGCAGAGCTCTGTGGGGCAGCATGAGCAGCAGATCCAACCCACCACCCAGCCAGGGGTGTTCCTGGGGCACCCCAGGACTGCTCCCCACTACACCAGTACCACACTACACCAGTACCACACATGGAGGCACCCCCTGAGTTCTGCACTTCCCAACATAATGGGTTCTTTTAACCAAGAGAGATGAGCACCTCCCTCAAATCTCTTGTGTGATACTGATTTTGGCCTTTTGGGGTTGTTAGAAGCCACCTCTTGAAGTATAAACAGTAGTTAGGATGAATCCCAGTTTAACCAGCAAGTATGAACTGTGTGTTGTTGGTATAGCAAAGCTTGAGGCAGCAGTTGCTGTAATAGCACTGATCTTCTCATGAGTGGTTGTGTACAACCATAAACCAGATGTCAGGGCTATTATTTCAGCCTCTAATTGCACTGTCATTAAGCATAATGGTAGATGAAAAGAAAAAGTGTGTTTCTATGATAAAAGAGTTAACATCTCATGACAAATTTCCATTTCCACACCTCAAAACTGTTTCTTTTCTTAAAATCAAAAGCTAATTCAGGAGCCTGACTGCTCAAATACAGACTGATGGAATTGAAGGAGTGATTTACTTCTTTCCCATTAAAAAAAATACATAAAAAAGTAAGTTTTTCCTCATTATTACGCATTGGCAAGGCAGACACCAACCAATTATCCTATGAAAAAAATATATATCAGCAGCCTCCCCTGAAAAGGAGGCAGTTTGATGTTGCCAGGTGACAGAAGCAGCTGTGCACAGCGTTCAGTACAACAGATGAACTACAGGTTATTTCTGTCCTGGCCAGGACCCAAGCAGCCAGGATCCCACCACATCCCTTCCCTTTGATTTTTAAACTCTCATCAAGCTCCCTGGCCTTTGGCAGAAGGGTCCAGGTTTGAAATCCACACGTAGATGGAGCAACTGAGAGTGAAGCAAATCATCCCAATGCTGTTGAAATCAAGGTTGATTCAACTACTGGGTTAAAACTGAGCCTGCAATGGGGTCTGTTGACACCCAGGCAGATTCAGTTGCTAACAGACTTTCCAGAGCACTAGATAGACTTAAAATACAGATGTTTTCAAGGCAGACCTGGCAACCATAAAGCACCAGTTGCTGCACAACAGAAAATCTAGGAGGTGAACTCAGAAGGCCACTGCAGTAAACGGACTTCAATGAAGCACCACAGGAAGGTTATAGTCAACCCAGGCAGAAGATTTTTTTATCTAACAAAGTGTTGTTAGAAACTTGAGTGTTTTCCATTTTGAGGTGTCTGCACCTCTCTGTCACCTGTGCCAAAAACCAGTTCCTGATTTCTTTTCATCTTGCTTACTAGAATTACCCACACAAATATCTTTTACTGCTTTAACACAAGTCTGTTAATATCAAGAATCACTTAGAAAGCTGGAACTGGTGAGGTGTAAACCCCGGAGAAGAAACACATCAAGCAGAGCACAAAAGGCAGCAGGTGGATTTGAACAAGGAGAGGCAAGGAGGGGCAATGGGAAAAATCCTCTGCTCCTCTAATGATGGGGGTGTGATCTGCCAGTGCTTCTGACCACAGGGTGCCCACAACTGTGTGCACTGAGCTGCAGCAGGACCTTACAGGGTCATCAAGTAGAAGCCCAGACTGGTTTGGGTGGGAAGAGACCTTCAGAGATCACCTAGTCCAACTCCTCCTGCACTGAGCAGGGACATCTTCGTTGGCTGGAGAACATGGGCCAGGGTCTCACCACCCTCAGCATCAAATATTTCTTCCTTTTATCTAGTTTAATCTCCCCTCTTTTAGTCTCAAACCATCATCCCTTGTCCTGTCACAACAAGCCCTGCTAAAAAGTCTGTCCTCATCTTTCTTATAGGCTCCTTAAGTACTGGAATGCCTAGAGCTATAGGGTTTCTTTAGCTATAGGAAGGATTTCTTTTTTCTCTACAGTGAGATTCCTCTATGAGCAGAAATTTACAGCAGTCCTTTGCAAGCAAGATTTCAGGGGTTTTAGATTATTTTCCATTAGATGGAGTGGCCTGCATGTTTTTCTCTGTAGTATTCCTTTGTGTAGTCCTTGCCCAGCTATTATCTCCCCCTTTTTAAAAGCCATTTTTGGGTGAACTGTTTCTTCACTACTTGCTCCCAACCAGATCAAGATGAGTGGAAATCACTCTGCCTCTTTTCAGATCTCTAGCAGTCCTACTGTTAGATAATGAAATCTCATTACCACCTGCATTTGTCTAATGCCAGCAAAACCTGCTTTTTTTTTTTTTTTTACCAGTGACCTCACTTTTGGAAGAAGGAAGAGCTCAGGGACTCAGCCTGGGGGTAGGTGAGAGCAGTCACTCCAGCACAAAAGGGCTGTGTTCTGTGTTGAGGATATTCATCAGCAATTGGATTGTCTCTGAAACAACTACAGCAGCAGATTATCTACCCCTAGAAAAAAAAAAACAAAACAACAAAAAACCTGGATATCTTGGCTTGCTCCTCAAGAACAAATGGAGAGAAGGGAATTATTATACATGCCAAATGCATGTGCACACTGCATGGCAGTTGGGAGAAGGAGCACCCTCTAAAATCCTGCACAGGAGGCATGAAACAATTCCTTATCTCACTTACCCTAAAAAAAAACCCCAAAACTCAATTGGTTTTATTTAGGCTAAGCAGAGAGTGGTCATCTAGGCAAGTAGTGGAGGAAAAAAGACCTTGTTCAAGAGGTACAGTGATCAGCAACCCTGCTTTGCATCAGCACAGCCCTTCCACAAGCCCAGAGCTGCACCTCCAGTTTGCTGTTGCATGGAATAAACTGTAAAGTTTGACTTCAGCCCTGAACAAACATGGAATATTATTCCACATTTCAGAATGCATTGAGAAAGACTCTTTGTACTCACATCTTTTCCTTTGATGCCTGGGTTTTGGCAGAGGTGCTAACAGAAGATGTGGCACAGCTGAGGAGATTTTCTGCAAGGACATTTGAAGCTCCCAGGTAGGAAAGTTGCTCAAAGTCTACTATTATTATTGCCCTTCAGGAAAAACATCTGTGAAAATTCTGATTGCATTCACTTTAAGGGCTTGCTGTTATATTTCTAAACAGAACTGGTGGTGATTTGGGTTTCTTAGAAGCCAATTTTGCTGTTTATCTGTAGGAAAAACACCACGATATAGAAGAACAAGTACATTTCAGAGAGATGTCTCAAACTGTACCACTAGAGAGAAAAAAAAAAAGTTTTTCCATCTGCTCCAATTCCGTTAAGTGCTAAAATGTAGAATTTCCAAGCTTGTGAATTGGGTGGTGGAGGTTGAAGCAGTTCTGCTCACATTTAGTTTACATCCATCCAGGCACAGGGGGATTGTTTACAGAGGCCTGAAGAAAAAAAAGCCTAAATTTGTACACACAGGCAAGTTCATTTTTGTTAACGAATTATATTGACACATAACCCTCTACTTGCCTTCTGAGTACACAAACAGCTTCTGATAGGGAAATATGCTATTATTAATCTGAAATTAATTTTAAAAGCTAATACAAGAGCAGTTATTACATATCTCACTGCTCTAAATCAGTTTTTTCAGCCTATGTCTGCCTTTATAATAATTTTAAATTAATCTCTTCAAAAACTAGCTAAAAAAAAGCTGAAAAATTCTTTAAGGTGTCTCTTTTGGTTTCATGATGGGATGGCCTGGAATGGTTAGGTGGGCTTTTCATTATTGGATACACCACGTTGTAAACTCACTCCTAACTTAGCACATCTTCACCCAGCTTGTCTCACAAACCCATCATGACCTGCATAGAGGATAATTATGTTCAGCTTTCCCAATAACTACTTTGAACTAAAAGATGAGCTGGTTTACACCTTCACTGCCAGTGGAGGACACAGCATGTCCTCAAAAGACATGGTGCACACCAAAAGAATCCCCTAAACCTGCCCTGTTTGAGCAAATTAATGATATTTACACCTAGGAACTGAATGTCCCCACCAGTGAGTTTCCATCTGTGAAGATGAAAACAATCAAAACTTAGGCTTTTAAATAGGGAACTTGCAAACACGTGCCTGGGTAAGTCAGTGTGTGTTTTGCAGATGGATCTATCACTTGGCTCAGCTCAAAAATTAGTGCTGTCACTTACTAGATTAACTCTGGTAGGGATGCATGTGGTAGACATGCTTGTGGTACTGAATTTTAAGTGCAACTTGCATCTGTCCTGATTTTTTGGCCATCTCGTCTTCTGACTGGTTTTAAGTGACAAATAAAATACACACTCTGCTAAAAACATTGTCCCCATCTTTCTGACAGGCCCTTGGAAGTATTGAAAGGTCACAATAAGGTCTCCCTGGAGCCTTCTCCAAGCACAACCTCCTTTTGGGACTTCCTGGTGATTAAATGGAAAAATAAAATTGCAATATTGACTTTTATATATATATATATA
>VYZU01053809.1:13006-59814 GCA_013401355.1 Ceyx cyanopectus | reverse complement strand
AAAAAAAAAAAAAAAAAAATCTCTTAAACTTTCTTTAAGAGATGTTGCTTTCCATTTCAGGAGGAAATAAATGATCCTGTTTTGATCTCTGCTAAAATATGAAGGGAAACAAACTCTTTCCTTCTGCTACAAACAGCTTGAAGTCCTTAATGCAGTAGGAAGGTTAGTATATTAGTTTTCCTCAGTCATCTCTCCACCAAATCAGTAAGAACTGTCATCAGCTAATAAATGATCCAAGGATGGTAACAGTAACCTCTATGTGAAAAATAAATACTCAGCTAGAACTGGGGAGGTAGCAGAAAATAACTGAAAACAGAACATCTCTACTTCCAAAGAAATGAAACTGTAATTCTCATCTGAGCCCAAGTGGCTCAATCTGGGGGAGGGCGAGAAATCCAAACACCAAAAACATACCAGTCTTATTTACTAACAATATTTAGGAGAAATGACAACCACACTCTTTATTTCTGTCTTTCACATGAGACAGATCACATAAAGCTGCTGGTGGGGGATTCCCAGAGCAGGCTGGAGATGATTTCCAGCAGTTACTGCCTGTCTAAAAGGAGCTGGATGCTTCCAGCAAGTAGGCAGAGCATTGCAAGGAGCAGGATGGTGTCCAGGTGGCCTGAGTTTTCTGACCATAAGGACACTGGTGCTCTCACAAGGTCTTGTGGGAAAAGGGAGGCTTTTTGGTGTCTTGTCTGTGAGCAACTCCATAGGGTAACAGCTGATTTCCTCACCCCTGTGACATTATTTATATGCTTTAGATCCTTTCTATGATTTAGATCCTTGATCTTTCAGGTTCCCAGATCTACATACGTGCACCCAGTGTGTGATGTCTTCATCATTGGCCAAGATCCAGGTGCTTGCCAAACCTCATTTGTGCTTAGATTTTCAGGAAAAAAAAGCCCATGGGTATGGCCAGGACTGACATTCACAGATTCACAGATATTAGGGGTTGGAAGGGACCTAGAGGATCATCTAGTCCAACCCCCTGCCAGAGCAGGATCACCTAGACCAAGTCACCCAGGAACAGATCCAGGCAGGTCTTAAGTGTCTCCAGAGATGGAGACTCCACAACCTCCCTGAGCAGCCCGTTGCAGAGCTCTGCTGTTGAGCAAGTCTCCTGCATGACTGAGCAACTCCAATCCTGGAGGTACTGCAGGTTGGAAACCATCAAGACCATCAAGTCCAACCATCTATTAAATATTATCAGGAACACTAAACCATGTCCTGAAGTGCCACATCTAGACATTTTTTGAACCCACCCTTTCAGTGGTGGTGATTCCACCACCTCCCTGGGCAGCCTGTTCCAAAGCCGGACCATTCTCTCAGTATTTTTTCTAATATCCAATCTAAATCAAGAAATCCACGAATAATTTCTGCATTAACAAAATTTCTGCCTCACCCTCTTGTAAATTGATGGACCAGATGCTTAGATATCTATCCCTCTGCACATCAGTGGTAGAGAACATTCAGCTGGAAATTCAATATCCATTTGGGAAGAAGCACAGGAATGTAAGACAAAAGCCCCAAATACACAAATTATAATGGTAGTTAAGTTCTTTGCCTGCACTCTGCTTCCCTCACCTCCATCAGCTAGTGAATGATTATGCCACTGAAGCCATTTCTTATCCTTCTTGTCCACTTAGAAGGGAAATAGCCTTGGCTATATTTCTGACCTTACATTGCAATCAATATTGGTAGTGGTTCACCTCAAAGCACAGTTGACTCTTAAGGCTGAGACACAGTGACTGTTCTCTCCCAGCTGTAATTATAAGGGAATGGAATGTGATTTCTATGCTTTAGCTATTTCTCTGCAAGTAAAGACATTCACTGGAACTGCATTTGTAGGGGTTTTTTTGTTCATTCTCATTGCCCATCAAGTTTAGACATGCATAGTAATGGCAGTGTTCTTGTTCTAATTTGGTTGCTGTCACTACTATGACTCTTAATGAATGTTTTGTGCACCGTGTTCCTGGAAATTGCATTCAGGAAGAAGTTTTGCATTTGTTTGGGATGCAAATCAGCCAAGAAAAGCCGAGAGGTATAATACCACTGGGCCTGTTCATTTATTTGCCTAAGAATTCAGAAATCCTTTAGATATTTCAAAAAGAAATAAAACACTATGAAAAATATTATGTGCCCCAAAAGAAGTTTTATATGCACAGGGCTTTAAGTCAAAACTGCAAGTCATTATAGAAATGACAGATATTTATTAATTTTCATAGTTCCAGTAATTAGATTAAATAACTAAAAAGAAAAAAAAAAAAAGAAAAAAAAAGGTTTTGGCTTTTTTTAGTTGGTTGATTTTTTGTTTATTTGTTTGTTTGGTTTGTTTTTGTTTTTTTCCTTTGTTCAAATCCAAGTCAGGAGTAATAAATCAGAATCTTTACAGCATCCTTTATACCCATTCTCTTCAAAGCATACAATTTACCTGGGAACTTTTGTGAGAAATTCATATTGTACATTCAATTTCAAACCCTCTACTGCAGTCTAAATATGCAAATACAATATGACATGAAAAAGACCCTTCAGAAAAATATTACTTGTATTTACAGCCCCAGCTTGGAAGTGACCTCCAAAGATCATCTAGTCCATCCCCCCTCCATTGAGCAGGGACATCTGCAACTGGATCTGTTTGTTCAGAGCCTCATCAAGCCTGTTTTCATGCTTCACATGGGAGGAAAAGTGAAATATCCAAAGAGTATGACAGTCCAATGTGTAATGGCAGATTCTCCCTGGGAGACTGGTAGTGGAGAGATGGTTTTTCATCCAGACCAACATAGCTTATTCAAAGATAATGTTATCTTAATTAGACACAGTAATTAATTAAGCACAATGATTAGATGCAGTAATTAAACCCATTAATTAAATGCTGCAGTTTACCCACTTTTCATCAGTGAGTTTCATCTCTTCATACAATCCCTATAATTGAGATGATTTGTCTCACTTTAGTCATAAATAGTGAAATCCACCGAAGTGCTAAGAGGAATGGAAATGCATCAGTTCCACTCCTACCTCCCCAAAGCCTTCTCTTATCCCTGTGTCATGTGAGAATTGAACCCATCAGGTCCTTCTGTGCTGAACTTTTATCATTAGGAGGCTACCTGCTACCAAAAGGTGGCTTGGACTAAGAATATTTAAAACTGATTAGAGTAAACATAAACATTTGGTGAACATTTTCAGATCACACCTAAAGGTTCCCAGCTGAAACTGTCAGATTCATGGGGCACAGGTGAAAAGAGAAGGAGATGATATTCACTTAATCCTCAAAGATAAGAAAAAATGTTGAAATATTCCTCCCTCAGTCTCCAGGGATCCAAATCCACATGATCCACTAAGTGCAGAACTGCCCCATATTGTAGTCAAACTTGGAAGGATTAGGATTTCTGTGCCCTCCAGTAAGGACAGGCTAAATATAACACAAGATTCACTGGATCAATCAAGAGCATGGCCTGTGGGTAGGACCGTCTTGGTCTTTGTTCCCACATCTATTTGTAGATTTTCCCACTGTCAGCATTATCTGGTGAAGGAGGATTTAAAACCCTTGAAGCTGAAGGAGACAAATCCAGTTCTCTCATCTCTGGGGTAAAAGCTGTTGCATGCTAGGGATGAAAATATTTTTGTTCTGTACCACTTGCATAAACCCTACATTAAGATCTTGAGATGTAATTCAAAAGAGACTCCAGGGCAACAGTAGCAACCAGTTTTCTGAAGCCCTGGTGAAGATTCCTAAGGGCTTAAAAGAAAACCAGTCTTTAAACATCCCTATCCTTGCCTTGTCTAGGAGGTTCCAGCTCTGAGCACCAGCCTGCAGGGATCCCATCAACATGTACCAAATATAAACAACCACTGGCACGGGGGACATGGGGGCCATGGCTGGCTGTGCTCTGGACTCCCCTGAGGGGATCAGATGCCTCATTTTGAACTCAGAAGCACATTTATGGATCTAATGAAGACTCTCTGCTTCATTTGAGATTGTTAATTGGTAATTGTTAATTAATTGGGAGATTCCTACATAGCAAACTATCAATAAGAACTGGGAACACTCCCATCTGTCAAAATATTATAAAATTATAAAAAATATATAAAATATATTTTATAATATAATCAAAAGTATTCACAAAGAAAATTGGAATTAACAAAACCATCCCAGAATCTTCATCTCCCTGAAACTCTCCAAACACAGCACCTTAAAATTTCTTAAGCATCCCATTCACAGGCAGAGATTTCCTAATGTTTTCTTCTAAGGGGCAAAATGTGTTGCTTTTCCTTAAAAGGTGACACACATATTCCAAACTCACAAATCAATCTCCATCCATCAGACAATGGTGCTCCTGGTTGAAAGTTTGAGGGTAACCTCTATCCAGGGAGAAATATTTGGCCAAATTCCTACATCTTATTTAATTCTTGTCAGACCACCAGAAGCCAAGTAGTAAACGAAGCTTTAGATTCCACAAGTTAAACTTAGCAAAATAGGGATTCTCTTAATTCTGGAATGGTTCCATGTAATACCATCATCTTTGGCATACAGGATCCCAACCATGAAGCAAGATCTAGTGTTTAAATACAACAGTCATGAAAGAAAAAGGAACAACAACCTGAGAAGACATCACAGTGGTGACAAAGAATGTAAAAACTCCAGAAAAAAAATACAAATAGCAAACAAAACCAAAATCTACCATTACCTTAAAGCATCTCCATGACCCTCTCCCTCCCAAAAGACACACACAACAACTCTGGGCTGTACAGAGACTCAAAACAAAGCTACATTGTTTTGCAATGTGTTTACGGCACTGTACTCTATGTAAAACCACAATCAAGCCATTGTTTGGAATAACGTGTTAAAAAAATGTAATTATGTCCAAATAAATTTAATGGGCTGGAAAAAATGGCTCAACAGCTTAAAATATCTAATTACTTTGAGAGCAGCTTAATAATATCTACATTCATTCTGGTCTTAGTTCATGCATGTTCTCACTTACTGTTCTAACTCAAAGCACCACAAGAAGTCATGAAAAAAATGTTCAAGTTCCAGTACTGAATTTTTATTCAAAGGACTTTGCAAAATCATTTTCCTACTTCTTTCTGATCTACTTTCCTTTATCAAATGCTACATTCCAGCACCCTTTCATGATCAGCAGTTTGAGCTGGTACAATCACCCAGCAGGCACTGCAACGTGGCGAGGTGCCCACCAGTGCAAAGCTCAGGAACTGAAATAGTTTCAGTCCAGCAATGTACTAATGTGCTGATTCTTCAAGAGAAAAGTGAGTGCAAGGACAGTACACACTGTGTCTTTCAGTGGCACTTATGGGTATTTTGCTGACAAAACAGAAGGTAGGATTCCACAGGAATCTGTCCTGCATCACGTATTACTCAGTATTTTTACCAGCAGAAAAGAAATGAACCTAAATTAAACTTTCAGAGGACATCAAAATCAAAGAAAAAATAACAAATCAGGGAAATAGTCTGGGGAAAACAGGAGAGAGTGCTGATGTTCCACTCTGAGCTGGTTAGAAAATGGCATTTTTCCTTGAACTTAAAATTTTATATAATAATTAGAGATAGAGAAATAACAAGAACAGTCTAAAGTATGTGAACCAGAAAAGCCTGTTTAGAGAATGTTAGGGAGAGCATAAGAAACCCAGGTAATTGTTTTAACTGCAGAAAAAGGCAGGTATGAAGAAAATAAACCAACCTTCTGAAAGGATAGAACAAGGAATAAAGGCTTTAAATCACACTAGAAGGGTTCAGTCGGATATTAAGGAAAAAAATAAAAATAAAATAAAAGCTAATGGTAAGTGAGCTATGGGTACAGCCCATGTGGGCAGCCTAGTTCCAGCCTCCACCAATGGAATATCTAAAGAGCAGGCTAGTGGTGTGCTCATGGAGACACCACTTATCTGGTTGGACTGACTTTGGACCTCTGTTTTCTTCACTAACTGGGAGCTGTTATCAGATTTCACCTCTCATTTTGTTTCCTGTGTAGAAGATGGAAACGTGTGCTCCCCACAGAGAGTCTTGAGTGATGCCTTTAGTTCATACACCAGTTCCTCAGCTCAATACTTTGGTGCCTCACCTACAGGAATGGGGCTGCTTGTTTGCCTCTAACAAGTGTAAGAAATAAGTAAACAAAAACAAAAAAAAAAAACAAAAAAAAAAGAAAACAAAACAAGCCAAAAAAATTAAAGCCAAACTTATTGTAATGTAAAGGAGGGGAAACAAACTGATGGATTGTTCTTGTCAGCTCTTTGCTGAAAGGCATAGCTTTAAGACAGCTACAGTAACATAAAATGGATTTGCACTTCACACACCAATATATCATGAAGCTTCCAAAGTGCTATTCTTACTATTCTTCAGATGTTACCACTGAGTTCTTGCACATCAGAGAGAAAACACCCACTTGCTGGGGTCTACAGATGGGCTGAGTCCTGGAGAAAGTGGTGATAAAGACAGATGTGTCTAAGTGTTGAGTGTGTGCAAGGCACCACATGGCTTCTCTCCAGTCCCAATGCCTGGCTTTCCTTCCTTCTAAGCTGACTGGCATTGATAAAACATCACTGAAGGCACTTTGGCATTACAGGTAAATTGATGTGACTCTTGGAGTTTATTATTAGAACCCTTTCCAAATTCTGGCTGTTCACACCCTCTGAATCACATAGTACAAAGTGTCATCATCATGTGTCTGCTCCTTACTCTCTTCTACCCTCTCTATGACCTGCCAAGGTAGTCTTGGAGAAGGAACTATCTACCTTTATTTACTTATTTATTTATAAGAATGGAATGTTTTGAGTACCTATCAAAGTCATCTAGTCCAGCCCCCCTGCACTGAGGAGGGACATCTGCAACTACAGCAGGTTGTTCACAGTCCTGTCCAACCTGACCTTGAATGTTTCAAGGGTTGAGGTATCTATCACCTCTCTAGCCAACTTGTTCCAGTGTTTCACTAACCTTGTTGTAAAAATTGTCTTCCTTATATCTAGTCTAAATCTTCCCTCTTTTGGTTTAAAACCATCAACCCTTGTCCTGTTGCAACACAGGTCTTCTAAAAAGACCCATCTTTCTTATAGGTCCCATTTAAATACTAAACCACCACAATAAGGTGCCCCTGGAGCCTTCAGTCCCAGGCTGAACAACCACAACACTCCCAGCCTTTCCTCACAGTAGAGATGTCCCATCTCTCTGAACATTTCTTATCAGTTTTAACTAGAAATCTCATTTTGAACTAGAAAAGTGGGAGAAGTTAAACCGAAAGCAGCAGACTACCAAAAAATCAGTGCTCAGATCAAGTCAGTGAGGCTGTATTAGATTTGTATCAGGTTGGAAACATGTCCCCTCAGGAACCTTAACATTTAACTTCCATCACTGTGCTCCATACACCAGTAAAAGGCGTAATATTTTATTAATAGTATTTCACCAAGTATCTTAAGACACTGTTACATAAAGCAGTGAGTTGTTTTGCTCCATCAGCACAACTACCTCTGACACACATGTGCACACTCATGTATTTTGCCCATGGCTGATACCCCAACTTCTATTAATTTGACCCATTCATAGAATCATTCAGGTTGGAAAAGACCTTTGGGATCATCCAGTCCTACCATGAACCCTACTCCACATAGTTCACCCCTAAACCATGCCCCCCAACACCACATTTAAATGATCATTAAACACACCCAGGGATGGTGACACAACCCCCTCCCTGGGCAGCCTGTTCCACTCTCTGGCTACTCTTTCTGAGATTCTTTTTCCCCTAATATCCAGTCTAAGTTTCTTAATTTCTTTGGAGACACTGACAACAGACATTTCATCACTGCAGAATAAACAGTTATATTCACAGTACTGTATTTTTTTAATACTTCAGCTTTTTATTTGGTACTTCTTCAATCTTTCTGTAGTTTTCCATTTGCCAAAATACCTTTGACAAAGGTATTTGAGACAGAAGGTCTCTGAAAACCAGGGTGGGAAGGACACTGAGCTTTTTGAACACCCTCCCAGATAAATGCATGAATAAAGCACAAGTCATATTTGTCAGCTGGAAGATTATGGTGAAGTCATGTGCACATTTTCCATTATTTGCAGTGAATAAATAGATGCCACATTTCACTTTTTGTTAAAAGACAGGTAGCCATTTTGACAGCCCTGTGACAGCTAAATCCAGAAACATTTCCTTTCTATAATCTCCAAAATTCAGTATAAGCAATCCTGTGCTAGGGTCTAAACTTCCCTCATCTCTTGTCATGTTATGGTGGAATTCTTGTTCATTGAAAACTTGATACACAATTTTCAGCTCTTCAAATACTGATCACTTTTCTGGTTGTCAGATTTTGTTTCCCAATATTTTTTAAATGGGGTTTATTTGTTTTTTAGTTCTTTGTTTCCCACCCTCTGAAGTACAAATTTTGCCCTGTCAATGGTCCAAACGTTGGTTTTCTTTTAATTTACAAAACATCTCTGTATAGATTATGGAAGATACACCCTTCCCACTAGTAAAGTGACATATAGGAAGTGAAGCCAAGTGAAAAATGCAAGGGATTCTTGGTTACAGTTAAAAAATAAAATAATATTATTATTATTGCTGCTGAACACTGCAAAGTCCACTATCCTCCTTCTACTCTCTTATCAGTGTGATGACATACTTTTGGTTAAGTGATTAGACTACTTCCATAAATTCAACAATCTTTCACTGAATTTTAATTGCTCAAGGCTCAGCTTCACGAAATGTTAATCTTTTCCACTTAATATTTACTTAAAGCTTATTATGGTTCATCCTTTGGCACAGGAACTGAAATCAGTTACTTAATTGTCTTTCTGCAAATTTGTATATTAAGCATGGATTGATGATTAGAACAGTCAAAAAGCTGTGATTAATGCATTTTGCTGTACCAATCTGCATGCTTGGGGAACTTACAATTTGTCTNATCAGGTTGGAAACATGTCCCCTCAGGAACCTTAACATTTAACTTCCATCACTGTGCTCCATACACCAGTAAAAGGCGTAATATTTTATTAATAGTATTTCACCAAGTATCTTAAGACACTGTTACATAAAGCAGTGAGTTGTTTTGCTCCATCAGCACAACTACCTCTGACACACATGTGCACACTCATGTATTTTGCCCATGGCTGATACCCCAACTTCTATTAATTTGACCCATTCATAGAATCATTCAGGTTGGAAAAGACCTTTGGGATCATCCAGTCCTACCATGAACCCTACTCCACACAGTTCACCCCTAAACCATGCCCCCCAACACCACATTTAAATGATCATTAAACACACCCAGGTGGTGATAGAGAACATGAGCCATCTTGGTGTAGAACTCACTGACATCAAATGTATAGAAGACTCCATGTTACTGGAGCCCATTGATACGAGGAAAAAGGGCTTATCTTAGTAGAGATCAGCAAGATGCAGGTTCTCAGCTTTCAATGCAGACTTTTGAGCCTCTGCTTAATAGCAAAGGATATCAAAAGACTGACAGACTGTGCAGTCACCTTAGACCAAATGATATTTCAACTTAAGAATAACAGCCCCAGTCTCCTTTCTGTTTGCACCCCATGCACTGTGAAATGTCCTTCGTCATCTCTCATGATCCAGTGCTGGTGCTCCTGGATATGGAATTGTTCAGAGCACAGAAAGCTGTAGGCTGCAAGCAGAAGCTAAGCCAGCTCGAAGCAAAGGGAACAGCTGGGAAATGCAAAACCCGGCCAAATCTGATTTCATTAGGAGATGNACCCTCCCAGATAAATGCATGAATAAAGCACAAGTCATATTTGTCAGCTGGAAGATTATGGTGAAGTCATGTGCACATTTTCCATTATTTGCAGTGAATAAATAGATGCCACATTTCACTTTTTGTTAAAAGACAGGTAGCCATTTTGACAGCCCTGTGACAGCTAAATCCAGAAACATTTCCTTTCTATAATCTCCAAAATTCAGTATAAGCAATCCCGTGCTAGGGTCTAAACTTCCCTCATCTCTTGTCATGTTATGGTGGAATTCTTGTTCATTGAAAACTTGATACACAATTTTCAGCTCTTCAAATACTGATCACTTTTCTGGTTGTCAGATTTTGTTTCCCAATATTTTTTAAATGGGGTTTATTTGTTTTTTAGTTCTTTGTTTCCCACCCTCTGAAGTACAAATTTTGCCCTGTCAATGGTCCAAACGTTGGTTTTCTTTTAATTTACAAAACATCTCTGTATAGATTATGGAAGATACACCCTTCCCACTAGTAAAGTGACATATAGGAAGTGAAGCCAAGTGAAAAATGCAAGGGATTCTTGGTTACAGTTAAAAAATAAAATAATATTATTATTATTGCTGCTGAACACTGCAAAGTCCACTATCCTCCTTCTACTCTCTTATCAGTGTGATGACATACTTTTGGTTAAGTGATTAGACTACTTCCATAAATTCAACAATCTTTCACTGAATTTTAATTGCTCAAGGCTCAGCTTCACGAAATGTTAATCTTTTTCACTTAATATTTACTTAAAGCTTATTATGGTTCATCCTTTGGCACAGGAACTGAAATCAGTTACTTAATTGTCTTTCTGCAAATTTGTATATTAAGCATGGATTGATGATTAGAACAGTCAAAAAGCTGTGATTAATGCATTTTGCTGTACCAATCTGCATGCTTGGGGAACTTACAATTTGTCTAGCAAAAGATATGAAGCTCAAAAAGCTTCTTTTAAAAACACACATTAGATTGAACATTCCGGTTCTTTGAAAGATCTTTCTCTGAAGCAGCTGATAAAATATCAAAGAATATATGGATTACATTCAGTAGGAAAAGCCATTAAAGTGGTTATTAAATTCTTATCAGACACCAATCAAAATACATAGAAAAAAAAAAGAAATAAAGATAAAACTAGAGAGATATCCCATATGCTGGGAAAATATACATTATTCTTTTGAACACAGAATTATATTTATGTAAATAAGCACTAACGACCTTCAAAGCTATTTTCTTTTCTTTCAGCTGTATAGATGAAAGTCTATGGGAAAACAGAAGTTGTGGTCATTCTGATTTATTCTCACAGGGAAATACTGGAGAGAGTCTAAGGGAAGCTAAGGGGATGATGAATGGACTGGAATATGTCTCTGGGGAGGAAAGGCTGAGAGCCCTGGGGCTGTTGAGCCTGGAGAAGAGAAGCTTGAGAGGGGATCTGCTCCATGCTTCCAAAGCTCTGCAGGGTGGGTGGGCAGGAGAAAGGGCCAGGATCTGTTCAGAGGGTTGATGGACACAAATCAGAGACCAGGGATTTCCACCTCAAGAGGAGGAGAAACTTCACTCTGAGGGTGCCAGAGCCTGGCCCAGGCTGCCCAGAGAGGTGCTGGAGTCTCCTGCTCTGGAGCCTTTCCAACCCCCCTGGCTCTGTTCCTGTATGGGCTGCCCTGGCTGCCCCTGCTCTGCCCTCCAGCATCTCCAGAGCTCCCTCCCAGCTCCTAGATTCTATGATTCTATTATTTATAATTATTATAATATTATTATATTTTACCTAACTCTAAAATGGCGAATACAATTATACATAAATAACATATATGCTCCATGTTAGATCACCTCAGTTTACAAAAACCTCATTAATATAGCAGACCAGTTAGATTTATCCTTGTTTATTTTATGTACTTAGGCTTATTTTGCTTTTCCTCATCTTTAAAATATTAATTTATGACTTGGCAACATTTCAATGCCATTTTAATGATAAATGACAATCTGGAGAAAATCCTTATTTTAGCTTTCTGTAAATATACATATTTTAATTGTTACTTAATTTAGTTATTAGTGTGTAAACTGTGGCCAAATGAGTGGATGATGTTCAGATTTTTTTGTTACGATATGTTCTGCATTGTTCACAAAAAAAGTCACTGAAAATCTGATTTCCACAGCATTTACTAGCTAATTTACTGTGAGAAAATACTCTGCTTCAAAGATTCTGAAAATCTGCCAAATCTAAATAGATTAACTCCTAGAAAAAAAAAATAATAATAAAAAACTCTATATAAAATATGCCTGCAGATGACTTTTTTTCTGCAAACATTTGTAAATTTGTTCTTTGGGGTTTTTTTTTTGAGAGCTACTAATTATTTTATACTACAAATTATCTAGTTTTACTTGTTAATAAGAGTAGATAGTGCAGAGATGATGGGATAGTAGAACAGCTAAGATAGGCACGAGCAAAATCCCAAACTCCCAAGCCAAAAATCAAGACTAGAAATCTGTGCCAGATTCATTTTAACTATCATTTTTTAACTATCTTCACTCAATGAAGCAAAGTTAATCTGAAAGAGGATGTATTTCCATCACTAAATACACCACTGTGGTTAATTTCTCTAACACATCCCTATTAACAAAGGTTTACATTGATTTGTTTTATTTTGTTTGCAAATACTGGAACATATTTGCCTTGGTGGTTGTATTTTATAGTAAAATCCCAATGGCAAATATATTATTATTATTTAAATATTCTGTAAATATTTGGCTTGCCAAAATAACCTTTATCTTCTTTTGATAACTACTTTGTGTATGACATTTGCATACATTGTCATTCTTTTCTAGAAAATATAATGAAGCATCATAACATGTAATTTACCCTGTTTTTCTTTCAACTGGTGCCAAAACCATCCTGTATCTGAAATTTCCTCATAGAATTTCAGGACAAAAGGTAAGCTCCCTTGATTGTGACATGTACACAACTACAGTGTAAACATTAATTACTATATCACAACCAACTGTAAGGAATACTTTGGTTTGTTGTTTTGAAATTACATTTTGGAATCAAGTGGTTTCTTCAAATTTAGACCTTTTTCCAAAAAATATTCAAGCATATGAAGAGTAAATATCATTCAAATCTTGGAATATATATATATGAGCTTGAAAGAAACTTGCTGTGTATTATGACAAAATGTCATTTTTAATAATTTCTGATATACTCTATTGCAAATCTTTTATGGAAGAACTGCATGCAACACGTCCAAAATGTAAATATAATTATTTTGCTACTTTTTTTGAAACACTACAATGAAATGTCTCACATGTTTACGTTAGAAAATTGCATCATGTTGCACAAATAACCAATAAACCTGTTCAAATAATAANCTGATTTATTCTCACAGGGAAATACTGGAGAGAGTCTAAGGGAAGCTAAGGGGATGATGAATGGACTGGAATATGTCTCTGGGGAGGAAAGGCTGAGAGCCCTGGGGCTGTTGAGCCTGGAGAAGAGAAGCTTGAGAGGGGATCTGCTCCATGCTTCCAAAGCTCTGCAGGGTGGGTGGGCAGGAGAAAGGGCCAGGATCTGTTCAGAGGGTTGATGGACACAAATCAGAGACCAGGGATTTCCACCTCAAGAGGAGGAGAAACTTCACTCTGAGGGTGCCAGAGCCTGGCCCAGGCTGCCCAGAGAGGTGCTGGAGTCTCCTGCTCTGGAGCCTTTCCAACCCCCCTGGCTCTGTTCCTGTATGGGCTGCCCTGGCTGCCCCTGCTCTGCCCTCCAGCATCTCCAGAGCTCCCTCCCAGCTCCTAGATTCTATGATTCTATTATTTATAATTATTATAATATTATTATATTTTACCTAACTCTAAAATGGCGAATACAATTATACATAAATAACATATATGCTCCATGTTAGATCACCTCAGTTTACAAAAACCTCATTAATATAGCAGACCAGTTAGATTTATCCTTGTTTATTTTATGTACTTAGGCTTATTTTGCTTTTCCTCATCTTTAAAATATTAATTTATGACTTGGCATCATTTCAATGCCATTTTAATGATAAATGACAATCTGGAGAAAATCCTTATTTTAGCTTTCTGTAAATATACATATTTTAATTGTTACTTAATTTAGTTATTAGTGTGTAAACTGTGGCCAAATGAGTGGATGATGTTCAGATTTTTTTGTTACGATATGTTCTGCATTGTTCACAAAAAAAGTCACTGAAAATCTGATTTCCACAGCATTTACTAGCTAATTTACTGTGAGAAAATACTCTGTTTCAAAGATTCTGAAAATCTGCCAAATCTAAATAGATTAACTCCTAGAAAAAAAAAATAATAATAAAAAACTCTATATAAAATATGCCTGCAGATGACTTTTTTTCTGCAAACATTTGTAAATTTGTTCTTTGGGGTTTTTTTTTTGAGAGCTACAAATTATTTTATACTACAAATTATCTAGTTTTACTTGTTAATAAGAGTAGATAGTGCAGAGATGATGGGATAGTAGAACAGCTAAGATAGGCACGAGCAAAATCCCAAACTCCCAAGCCAAAAATCAAGACTAGAAATCTGTGCCAGATTCATTTTAACTATCATTTTTTAACTATCTTCACTCAATGAAGCAAAGTTAATCTGAAAGAGGATGTATTTCCATCACTAAATACACCACTGTGGTTAATTTCTCTAACACATCCCTATTAACAAAGGTTTACATTGATTTGTTTTATTTTGTTTGCAAATACTGGAACATATTTGCCTTGGTGGTTGTATTTTATAGTAAAATCCCAATGGCAAATATATTATTATTATTTAAATATTCTGTAAATATTTGGCTTGCCAAAATAACCTTTATCTTCTTTTGATAACTACTTTGTGTATGACATTTGCATACATTGTCATTCTTTTCTAGAAAATATAATGAAGCATCATAACATGTAATTTACCCTGTTTTTCTTTCAACTGGTGCCAAAACCATCCTGTATCTGAAATTTCCTCATAGAATTTCAGGACAAAAGGTAAGCTCCCTTGATTGTGACATGTACACAACTACAGTGTAAACATTAATTACTATATCACAACCAACTGTAAGGAATACTTTGGTTTGTTGTTTTGAAATTACATTTTGGAATCAAGTGGTTTCTTCAAATTTAGACCTTTTTCCAAAAAATATTCAAGCATATGAAGAGTAAATATCATTCAAATCTTGGAATATATATATATGAGCTTGAAAGAAACTTGCTGTGTATTATGACAAAATGTCATTTTTAATAATTTCTGATATACTCTATTGCAAATCTTTTATGGAAGAACTGCATGCAACACGTCCAAAATGTAAATATAATTATTTTGCTACTTTTTTTGAAACACTACAATGAAATGTCTCACATGTTTACGTTAGAAAATTGCATCATGTTGCACAAATAACCAATAAACCTGTTCAAATAATAACAAGAAAAACAATTCCAACTACCAATATACACTAAAAATAGCAGCAGTTTTGTGACATTGTACTATTATTAGGTCCTTCTAAAAATTAAGTCAAGGTCCTGATGAATGTAGTGATAGTTCTTTATAGTTCTTTTAAGAGACTACACACTTATATTATTTTCTACACACATATATTATTTTCATATAAAAAATTACCATTTGGGGAAACTAGAGACTACACACTCCATTACTCCCAGGAAAATTACCTGAGCAGGGAAAAGCAGGTTGTGTTTTGTCTTGATTTGATTTCCAGCTGTTTTTTCTGTCCATTAAAGTATGTGTATAACTGAGATGGAAGCAACTACCACCAAAATCAAATTCTCTGTTGAGAATTGCAGATGGAAAACACTGATAGGATTTGTTAGCAAAGTGCTTTTCACACAGGTCCATGGGGATCAATTCAGTTCCATAATATCCAGAGGCAATATGCCACTTTTTAGGTAAATTGATATTTATTCTATTAAAATTTACTTTGTTTTAGCAGTACCTCTGTTTGCTTTCTGTGAGATAACAGATATGGCTGGAGGTTGACAGGATGACCAATAACCACTTGAGTTGCTATCTCACCAATACTTAATCAGTTGAAATACATTCAGATTTTGTTGGAAGTTTAGCTTACAACTATCCAGACATGAATTTACATTTGGCCATATGGTAAATTTAACACACGGGGGTGGAGAAATGTTTATTTTTACCATCTAACTGAAAATGTCTGGATTGGAGTGTGTCTAAGCAGCCTGTAGAGCTCAGGTGCTCTGAATCACCCTGTTGAAAAGCCAATTTCTCCCCATTGACTAGCTTGGGAGTCTTGGTTTAGATGTTTGGTGGCTGAATTAAATTATGCAAATTTCCCCATTCTCCTCCTCCATCTCTCCCACACACACATATATACATATCACTTATACCTAAGAACTTTTAGAGAGGAAGAAATAATGGAAGAACATCAGATTAATTCTGGTTGGAACCTGCAGGATATTTTCAACATTTACTGCTTCCTCTGTGTTGTCATTACTAATAAAAGACATAATGTATTTTAATCACTGTAGGGAAGCTAAATAAAATAATTGACACTTCCACCCAGAACTCTGAGAGATATAGAGTATTTAAGGATATTATTTTAAGCAGAATGCTTAAGGGAAAAAATGGCATGCTCCACTTGTGCCTTTTTACACACATGCATGTCAGACTATGGCAAAAAACAGAACACCATAAGGGTGAGAGATATAATAATGGGGTATGCAGAATAGTTTTAAATGTGCTTTCTCAAAGAAAAATATTATACATGAATTAAGAGAGGTATTTTGTAGAATTAGGAAATTCTCTTTCCCAACAACTTCTACCAGAAAAAAGCAATAATTTCAAATAAATTTGAGGGCACTCGTTTGCATATTGGTTTTATTGTCCCATTTCAGTACCTAACATTTCAAAAAGCTCTTTTCTTCAGTGTCCTACAAATGAGAACCTGTCTTCCAAAGCATTGCAAAAGATGACAGCAAAATAATCCCTTCCAATAATTCCCCTCTTCATAATCAATCTTTGCAAAGAATTCACTTTGTGAATCTGCAGTAACCTAATCTTATTGCTTGTTTCCCAAAGAATTCAAACCACTGATGTCTTCACATACTCAGTGCCACTGCTTTAAACACCAGTTTCCCCAGAAAACTTCAGCATTTCAAGCATATAAATGAGTTATATTGAAAATATCCAGTTGGAAAAGATCTGATAGACCACCGTTAAAATAATTTCAAATGCAAAACATAATTCACTAGGTTTCTAGTTCCAGTGAACACTCCAGAAATGTTGGCTCTTGCACAGCTCTACCAAAAGCTGCAATTTACCTCTAATATATATATTTGAATTCAAACTGAAGGTGAAAAACACGTTTTCTTCAAGTAATGTCACAATGTATAATGCTTTTAGACCATTAGACTATAGCCTGGAAATCTGAATGCAGCTTGCATAAGATTGACATTTTATTTTACTCTAATAATGAGTAAAGCCAGAACTACAGTTCTTTTTCTTCCTCCAAATTCACTGAATGTCAAAGGATTTTGGAAGAAAGAACTTTTTTTTTTTTACTTAACTGATGCCAAAGACAGCTTGCTATTGCCTTCAGAAAAGTTAATGAGGGAAGCAAATAATCTGACTGAACAATTAACTTATTCTACTTTCCCATTTTGTCAAGCTCTTTGTTCCAAGTCAATCGAGGCAGGAACAATGAGCTAAGAAAGTGTGACACTCTGAGACACCTGCATATTAAAAAAAGTGATGGACAGTACATAAGCTGGAAGAAGAATTTGCTCCAAAGTGACCCTTTCCTTCTCCTCATTTTCTTCCTCATAGAATGCTTTGTGTTGGAAGAGACCATCATTCCTGACCACAGGAATTTCATAAGCATTAAATGACAGGTCATTCTCCTAGCTTAGATATCTTGCTTATGTGCCAGGGTAGCTGAAGCAGCTCTGGAATTTCTAGAGTACCTCTGATAACAGTGATCAGTTGGACATGTTCCTATAAATTCACCTTCTGTAGCAGTGGGACTTTCATAAATTTACTCAATCCCAACAAACTCTGAGATTTACTATATAGTACCAGCTTTTGTGTTGGTAGATTGTGGTGTTCAAATGTTCTGTTGAGCAAATCCTGAAGGAGATCTTTTTTTTTTTCAGAGCTTTCTGCACACACCCTTCAACTTTACAGAGATCATAACTTTGGTTTCCTCTCTAAATTTTTCCACAGGCCAAACTGGAAATATCCTGATAACCCATTTTAACCAATCACTTTCTTCTAGAAATTTTAGATGTGAGTTTGATTTGGAAAAAAAAAAAATAAATCTCTATAGTCACAACTTAGAGATACTGCCATCAACAGTGAAGTCATCAAGATATCTCCAAGTGCTCACACATAGTTCAGAATAATGCTCAGAATAATAGAGAAAGAGATAATCTCATTATTTGCCTTGTATGTTGTTGGGAAAGTTTCTGAACTATGTGGCTTATTTGAGGAACCACTGTCACTGTGATACCTGCCATGGATTCTGTCTGAGTTGAGAACAAGAAGACATCACTTTTCTCATACACAGGGTATCGAGTAAAATGGAGTTAAGGGGACAAAATAATCAGAAAAAAAGGTTTCTTTCACACACACCCTCCTTTTTTTTTTTCCTGCAGATTTTAAAATCCAATCACAAGTACTGAAATAAGATTTTTTTTTTCTACTCCTAACCTGAAATTACAAATAGTCTAATCACGATAATACGAAAATCAAACACCAACAAATTGAAAAAATAATCACAAGATTCAGATGACAAAAATTTGCTCGAGTTGTA
Source organism: Ceyx cyanopectus (assembly GCA_013401355.1). NCBI lineage: Eukaryota > Metazoa > Chordata > Aves > Coraciiformes > Alcedinidae > Ceyx > Ceyx cyanopectus. Next base: position 41,261 of record VYZU01053809.1, on the reverse strand, counting down.
GCCAATAACATTTTCATTTGCCTCTAATTTTGGATTTTCATTGTAAGTCCAAAATCAGGCAGGTGTCAATCCTCCAAAGTATGCACTTTATTAACAAAAAAAAGCCATTTATCCCTGTGGTATCCAGGGATGACATAAAAACTAAGAGCCACAGGCAAAAAAAAAACCCTTGATAAATGGCTAAATGGGAACAGGCTGACAGTGTTTTGCAGTAGGACTACCATTCCCTTATCTACTGGATTATTAAAATCCACATGCTGATCTGGATTCTTTCAAATACCCTTTAAAAGAAGGTGGCCTCGTGCCTGGCAAAGTTTGACCTTACTCAGACTTTTTCAGCAATGTGACCCAACGTGTCCAGCGACACAGGACAGAAAAGAACTTCAAATCTCTTTCCATTCTTTTTCCATCCTATGAATCTGCCTGGTCTCTGGATTGAATGCAGCCAAGGTCATTCAGCATGAAAAAGTGTGCAGCTCGCTCAGGCAAAAATGAATTTCCCAGTCTGAAGCATGTAGGTACAGATTAGAAGTGGAAAAGGGAGGGGAAAAAAAATCAAGTTTGCTCTAGTAAATACATCTGTCAAAGTAAGTAGAGCAAAGGTTTAACGACCATGCTTGTTACTGAGGTTTTTTCCTGTTGCTGATGAGGGTCAGGATTTCTCCAGCATAAAATGAAAGCAGAATATAGAAAACCTCATGCCTCACTGATGGCAAGGGAAGGTATTACAGTGAGAGACCAAAAGAATGTTAAAAATAATCTAAATTTGAGTTACTAAATCTGTAAAATATAGTGTTCAAAGAATGAGAAAAGAACCCTGATATATCCGTGAATTATTTTTCTTACCAGTACATAATTTTCTTTATATTAAGTAGAATCATATTCACTACCTGATGAATTCTGTCTCAATCAGAACACAGTAAAAAAGGTTTGCTGATTGCACCCATCTTGAAATCTGAATAGATTAGTGCTGAACAAGTTGATGTTATAGAGTTTGAGAACATCCTCTGCTCATAAGAATATTTTAAAAATACTTTTTCCATATACAGATCCTTAAAAAAATAAATACAGAATACTTCACCTCAGCCATAAAGCAGTTTATCCTATTTATTTATTTTTTATAAGCTGCCCTCTGGAAACAGCTTGTTTAAAGTGACTATTTTAGTTTAGATTTCACCTACTATCTCATCCTTGCTATCCTTCCAGACAGTGCAATTGAAGTCTGTGATTAGCTTGATAATGCTTAAGAAAGGTGTAATTGGAATCCTTGTCTAATTTTAACAGAGAAAAGCCAGAAGTCTTTTGAGGCAGTTTAATTAATACACAGCTGAATACTGCTCAAGCAACTCTAATGGAATTCACACAAAGCTTTTTTTTTTAAATGAAAAATACTGATTTTCAAGGAAAATATTTTCTATTAGTAACCTAATGCACAGCCAGTTTCATGATGTTCATGCAGCCTGATCCAAGACTGTCTTACTTAGAATCCTAGAGCCATTTAGGTTGGAAAAGACCTTTAAGATCATCAAGTCCAACCCTATTCTACAAAGTCCATCACTAAGTTATATCCCCAAGCATCTCGTCTAGATGGGTTTTAAACACAAACAGGGTTGGTGACTCAACCACCTCCCTGGGCAACCTGTTCCAATGCCTGACAACCCTTCCCATGAAAAATACTTCAGCTTCTTCATCCCCAAACTACCACAGAATAAGGTGCATGAGACTTGGGTTGAGTTGTCCCTGTTAGTCACTGGTGGTTATCATGAGATCACTTCTCCATGTAGACAAACAGGCACTATTTTTCACTCCTCAGAGCTCCTTGAAGAGCTACTCCTACCTCTTCTATACTTGCTGCTGCATATATGGTGTGTGTGGGGGGGTGTGTGTGTGTGTGAACAAAAGAAACACCTCTACATCAGCTCAGGACATGGTATTCTCCAAGGCTAAATTAAGCCACAGCATATGGTTGATGTAAAACAATGTGAACAAAGAACTCAAAGTGCTTCAATTATGGCATCCCATTAAATGAAATAAAATGTCAGCTATGAGATATCCAAAAGGGATCTTATTAATGTTTACAAATGAGGGTGGGTGTCAAGTAGAAGGGGCCAGGCTCTTTTCAGTGGTGCCCCAGGATATAATGAGGGGCAATGGGCACCAACTGGAACCCAGGGAGTTCCAGCTCAACATGAGGAGCAACTTCTTCCCTGGGAGGTGCCAGAGCCTGGCCCAGGCTGCCCAGAGAGGCTGTGGAGTCTCCTGCTCTGGAGCCTTTCCAACCCCCCCTGGATCTGTTCCTGTGTGGGCTGCCCTGGGTGCCCCTGCTCTGGCAGGGAGTTGGATTCAATGATCTCCAGAGGTTCCTCCCAACCCCCACCATTCTATGAAATTCCTGAAAATCATGCAACTGATACTAAAAAGCATTTCATATAGAACAGTACTTTGACATTTTGCATAGACAATTAATGTGGCAATAACAAACTGGTATATTGTCCAGAGCACACTCCAGGTGACCCTATTTGAGCTGAGGGTTAAATAACCTCCATGTGTCCCTTCCAACCCTGGTAATCCTTTGATTCTACGACTCTGTAATTCAAGTAGTTGGGTTTTTTTCCATGCCCCTACACAGTGCAATGAATTGTGATTGGCCTGTGAATATTTCTATTTATCTTGCTATGCATTCAGATTGTATTTAGGCTAAAATAAAGGATTTTATAGAAGACACCAATGAAAAAATACCATTAAATAAGCAGTTCTTTCAGGATAAATACAACACAAGTGGAATTCCAAGTGTGCAGTTCTTAAGTGTCTTGCTCCTACACAACTTCCAACTTAAGTCTTTAAGGCTTCCTTAAGGTTGAAACTGTACTAGCTGGGCAACAATGTCTTGAAGGAAGAATGTTATTGTAAAATATCTGGTTTCATGGATGCCATGGCTGAAGTCCTCCTCAAGACAGAACACAATGAGAAAAACATTGCTTAAGCACTAAGTAATAGATGCCAGACAGTACTTCTCTGGCCTGGGGAGAGAAGAGAGTCTTTTCTCCCTGAACATACATGCATACATATACTTTTATTCTGGTTTTTGTCTTCTGGTCTGTGTTTTGCACAGAGATTTGACTCTATGTCCTATTCAGAGGACTACTGTACAAATGTCTGAGAAGAACAACTACTGCCTATCATAATTTCTTACTCATCGTTCTTGGTTGAATTTGAGACAGAAAATACTCTGCTTAGATAGAAATATTTTTCTGCCACTCAAAACAGGTGATGACAGACAGAAAGTGATATTGAGCACTGACATATGCCAGAAGTATCAGGATTTCATGTGGCAATATGGTGTCTGAGTGACTGGTGGTACCTGGCCAGCTGCTTCTTGCTATGTTGATTTTTGGCTTAAAGATGATGGAATAACCTTCTGTGTTATTTGACATCTGGAAAATCAGAAGCACTGACAGAACCATGAACACTACATCAGGAGTCTGTTGTCTTTCTAAAATTAACTCAGGCACACAGACTGCTGGTGAAAATACTCTAGAAAAAGAAAAAAAAACCCAACTACCACCAACAAAGCAGAGTGAAAAATCACTGTACCCAACCCAAACCACCACTAACAAAGCAGAGTGAAAAATAACTATACCCTAGAGCAAAACCTATGCAAGATATCCAAGAATTTCATTATAGTGAAGACAACTAGCAGCTGTAGAGCACTGAAAATCTATATTTAATGTACACACAGACAGCACCAATTCTCTGATGCCCACCTCATATTCCAAATGGGAAAGCAGCCCATGCTTTCTCCATTAAACAGGTGGCAATTACTACAGTGATGAATGTTCCTGTGCTCCCAAATTTGCTTGCTGTGCTGATTTTGATTTTCTAGGCAAAATGTTTCACATGTGACAAGTGTTGAGTTCACAGGGAAACAGAGCAGAGGTGGCATAGCCAGAAAAATGCTGGCAGCAGCTTGAAGGTAATACCAGGTAACATCAAACTGACCACGGGGTAACTGAGAAAACAAAGAGGAAGCAGATGGAGAGAAGACAAATAGAGGTAGACATGGGAATAAATGTGTGACAGAGGATCCTTGGAAAAATAAGTGCTGCTTTGGTGTTAATTGAGAGTGCAATAATGGTATCTTGAGGGAGGAGAGTCTACATTCCCCTGAGACAGATCTGGACAAAAATTTCCGACAGGTTTTTTCAGGGACATCAATTTTTTGTTTTCAAAATTAGTCTTGTTTTTTGTTGTTTGGTTGTTGGTTTTGGGTTTTTTTTGGGGGGGAGGGAGGTTTGTTTGGGGTTTTTTTTGTGTGTGTGTGGTTTAGGGTTTTTTTGGGGGGTTTTGAGGGTGTTTTTTGTTGGTTGGGTTTTGTTTGGTTGGTTTTTGTTTGCTTTGTTTTGCTTTCCCCAGAAAATATCCTGCCATTTTTACCTTGTCAACAGTTATCCGGGTTGTACAATGATACAGAATGTTCTTCTCAGTACAGAGGAAAAAAAATGTATTATGCAGAATCCTCTTTAAAGTTGAAGCAAAGCCTGCTGTGAATCTTGACATTATCCATTGTATTTGCTAACCATCATGTATTTTTCTCTATTTCTCTTTCCATACCACCATTACTGAATTTATGAAGAGCAGGAGAATATTTTTTGCTGTAGAAATAACAGAATAAATTTTGAAGATTTCCTTTCCTGATTCCCTCCTTTACATTCTTGTTTGGTTAATGAGGTGGGGGATAACACAACTGATGAAGACTGAATAGCTGAATGAATTTGTTGAAGGGATATAGGAAATCTAATTTCAATACAGACCATAAAAAATAATAGTTGATGTAACCTTTGGATGTACATTATTCTAGCTAGCAAAAAAAAAAAAAAAAAAGGAAATAAAAAAGTGATTTCTAGTTTTCAAATCCACTTCTGAATACCGTATTCCTTCATGGGGAGCATTTGATTTGCAAATGAACTTAAATCTAGATACCAAGATTACACTTACTATTGCCACTTGCCAAAAATTGAGGAGATTTCCCACCCTTCTCCCTTTCACTGCTATTACTTGTCAAGTATTTCATTCATAGGCTGGCACTTGAAATAGCCTTGCTTGATTTTAATTTGCTAATAAAAGCTTTCTTAAACAAATTCTGAGATTAGTGGCTTTTTTTTTTTCTCCCCACACCCTGTGATATTTTTTCAAATTATTTCATCTTCTGTGTTCCCACAGACACATGATGCCTTTTACTGAGGGTTTCTCAATAATAGGAAGTAACCAGGACACCAGATCCTTTTTGCCAAAGATGCTTTCTAGCCAGTCAAGCCTCAGCCAGTAATCCCCTGTAAAATGGGATTATTCCATCACAGAACTTTGCATTTTCCTGTGTGAAACTTCATTTAAGGTTCCTGTTATTCCATTTCTCCAGCTTCCAATGTATTGCCTCCCCCTTCCTTCATTTTGGTATCACCCTCAAACTTTCTAAGAGGTCATACTGTCTCATCATCCAGATCATTGATAATGATATTAAACAGTATTGATCCCTGAGGAACACCACTAGTACCACCAATCCTTTGAGACAACAGCACAGATAATTTCCCACATAATTTACAACCCTTTTAATCCAATCCATATCTCACTAATTTGGCTACAAGGATACTACAGGAGACTATGTCAAAGGTACATATATAACATTCCCTGTTCTCCCTTTAATCACAAAGCCAATCATCTCATCACAGAATGGTCAGGCATGATGTGCCCATGATAAATCCATGCTGGATGCTGCCAATTAACATTCTGTTGCTCTGCTTGGAAATGTTTTCAAGGAGGATTTGCTTCATAAACTTCCAAGGTATGGAGGTTATGCTGAATGGCCTGTAGTAAATTGGACCCTTCTTCTTGAATAGAGGTGTGATTTTTAGTCATCAGTGGTCTGCCTCCATCCCTGTGATCTCTCAAAGGTGATGGGAAGTGTCTTTGCAATGGTGTTGACATTGGACATACTCCACCCAGTCCCATGGATTTGTGTATATTGAAGTGGTGCAATTATTTCCTAGCTCTATCCTTCACNATATATTTATATATAATAAATTAATTAATAAATTTTTTATTAATTATTATATATTCTTCCTTTTACTGCCAATGTGCTTGTAGTAACTCTTCCTGCTGCTATTACCTCACTTGCTAGTTTCAATTCCAGCTGCTCAATGCCTTTCCTAACTNCTTGGAAATGTTTTCAAGGAGGATTTGCTTCATAAACTTCCAAGGTATGGAGGTTATGCTGAATGGCCTGTAGTAAATTGGACCCTTCTTCTTGAATAGAGGTGTGATTTTTAGTCATCAGTGGTCTGCCTCCATCCCTGTGATCTCTCAAAGGTGATGGGAAGTGTCTTTGCAATGGTGTTGACATTGGACATACTCCACCCAGTCCCATGGATTTGTGTATATTGAAGTGGTGCAATTATTTCCTAGCTCTATCCTTCACAGTTTTCTCCACAGACACTGCCAATACTCTTGGGGATGTGAAAACAGTCCTTTCCAGTAAAAAAAGTGAGAAGAAAAAAAGCCATTGACTACCTCAGCTTCTTGAATGTCCTTTGTCACTAGGAACTCTGCCCTACTGAGTAGCAGACCNTTTCAGCAATGCCTCTAAACTCTTCCCATGTAGCTTCTTCTTACTTCCACAATCTTTGCACTTTCCTTTTGCATCTGAGCTCCATCAAGCATTCCCCTGACTGACCTTCTGTCAATTTATACACACAATTTACAGCAATTCCAATATGCAGTTGGACCACAATTAACTTGTTATTCCCATTATCAGGGTCCCTATGCTTCTCCATCATGATGCTGCACTTCCCTATAATCTGCAAGGAATATATATGTTAGACCCAGCTCAAGCCCTGTTTTTTTCTCTTTGTTTTGATAGTTCTTCAGTTTTTACACTTTTTGTTGGGCTGAGTTGCACATCCAGTTCTCTGCTGGTCTGGCTATTTCAGGTGAACATTGCTCTCTACTAATTATCTCTGGGAAGGCTGCTTACACAACTACAACCCAATGACACACTGATACAGATCTCTATCTGAAACAAAGGTCACTCTCCAGTCTCTTTTGTGTTGAGATAAATTCAGATATCTTGATAATTGGTGTTCCTTCCTCGCATCCTACCCTGTCTCATCACTCTTGCCATACCCTCTGTCTTCATCCACTTTGTTGATCAGTCTCTAGGCTGTCCTTGAAGGTCGATGAGATCTCCTTAGCTCCTTTGCCCTCCAGACCAGTGTCCCTTCTGAACGAGCTGAACTCTGCTTTTCTAAACTCCAGAGCTGCAATTCCATTCTTTGTCTTGCTCACTACTCATAGGATTCTGTGGCACATCAAATGGACCCTCTGGTTTTGCTTATTTTACTGTTACAGATAAATTATTTTGTTCACACAGGGTAGATTTTAGCACCTATTTAGAAGTAATCCCACCTTAACAGTTCACAAATGGTTTGACCCACAGCCCAGATTTTTTTTCAGGCCACCACTAACCTTTAAATATTTAATGATGAGTATAAAAACATCACTCCTTAATATATAGGCCAGTAGTTACACTGTCAGAAATAACATGGAATTCTATGGCACATGCACAGGGGCAAAACTGAGAGGAATCCTAGGCTGGGACAACATAGAAGAGAAATGGTATTTAAGTGATTTTTTTCTTCCAACTAAAAATCCATTTCCCTTTCCTACTAACTAGAAAATTGAATACATTTGAGAAATATAAACACCAAAGCCAGGGACTGAAGAAGTCCCATGGTTTTCCTTTGCTATCTGGCAACTCCAACTGCATGCTCTTGGTGTTGTTGCTGTTTCACTTAAACCTAGCTCCTGGAAATAGGAAGAAAATGCACATTCCCAGGTTGACATGAAAATTAAGTTTCTAACTCTCACAGTTTCAGGAAGACATCTGCATATAAGACTTAGTGATTACAGAAATCCTCTGGAATGTCTCCTCTCATCCTATATCTTAGGTACCTGACACAGTTTTCTTACATTTGGTGTTGGCAGTTCAGAGTAAACTAATTTGTCAGTGCCTACAGCACTGAGATTTTGCTGATAATCATGCATGAATTCACAGAATCACAGAATTTCCTAAATTGGAAAAGACCTTTAAGATCATTGAGTCCAGTCATTAATCCAACACTGACAAGACCTCAACTAAATCAATGTCTAACATTACTGGAGTGTATAACACAGATGTGCAAAATAACACAGTGACATCTTATAAACACAGCAAAGATGTTAAGAGATCTATTTCCTTATGTATAAACCCTGAGCATGTTATGCTTGAGGTAAAGCTAAAGTATCTATTGTTAATACTAAAGTATTGTTCTCATTGGGAAAATAAAGCAGGAAACCCAAGTTATTGTTACTAAAATAAATATACAGGTAATATCACCTACAAAACATCATTTTGTTAGATCTCTTTGTCTTTTTTTAGTAGGTTTGTTGCACTTTTTATTTGCAAGCTCACATGACATTCACAATGGTATGAGTAGAAAAGAAGAGGCAGCATTTAAGCAAATAGTTCTAATCAATAGAAGTGATAGTGGTATTTCCTACCCACATTATTCCTACACTAATACTGGTATTGCATTAAATCTTGCAATTTTATTATTCTTGATAGGTAAAACATGTCTATAAGTTTGCTCTTGAATACCTTAAAACCCTCCAAGTCTGGGAAGAAAATTCACATTCATTAGACAGAATAGTTTACTAAAAAGACCTTGAAACTACTGACACTTCAGTGGAGTACCTAAGTACCTTAGGTCAGGTAACAAAGGCCTCTTGAGTTTCTCAAGGGCTTATATAGTTGAAAAAAAGTAGTAATCGATACCCTTGAGCTGAGAGGAGAGAAGAAACTATATCATATTTCAAAGGACACTCCAAAATCTCCTTGAGAGATTTCTAAACAACTATTTCTCTCACTTTAACAGTTGCAATGAACTTTCTGGCTATTACAGGTAGAGGCTTTTCTATGGTTTCAAAAGTGTTTTAAGCCTGCAATGGATGATGATTTTAAACTGAAGTTGAGATGAAACCATGGTGAAGATTTGGAATTGGATGATGCTGTACAGACTGACTGTGTGGCAGAGAAGAGGGGAAAAAAAAAAATCTATGTGTCTTTCCTGGGACAAAAAAACAGAAGTAATGTCTAATTTGAGCAGAATGAAGGGAGATACTGGAATCAGAGTCCTTGTGCATCATTGTGGTGTGAATGATGACAGCCAAGGAGTGGAGTACTCCAGGGATCTGAAAATTAACCTTGGAATCTGCATAGACTGAGGAGACCTCTAGGGAAATAAAAGGATAAATTCTAGATCTTGCTCGACATTTGCACATATTATCTGTCTGTATAAGTCATTGGAAGAATCCTGAGGTCTTGATCAACAAAAGTTCATCTTGTTTGAAAATAAAATGGTGGTAACAACAATCATACAATATAAAAATAATGGAAAAAATATATTAAAATGCCATTTCTAATAGAACATGCATTCAGTCATTTAGTAAAATAAACTGTAATGAGGAAGCTGCAAGAATTTTCTTTTCCCCCTCCTCCCTTTTTGTGAGGTCCTTAAGAAAGTCAGGACTGAAAATTGATTCTCTTAAAAAGGTCTCAGGGGAAGATGGTTTTACAAAAAAAAAATAAAATCAGAATTTTATTTTTTAATATGAACCTATTGTTCTCTAAGAAAAATTGAATATTTCAACATAAATCTTGCTTTGAATGTGGAAAAGATGTTATGATAAAGTCAGTCAGGCTGGAAGGGACTCCAGGATGTCTCTAGTTCATCCTGCTCAAAGCAGGGTTGATACTGAATTCAGACCAGGTCTCTGCAATTATGTCTTGAAAATCTCCAAGGACAGGGATTTAACAATGTCCCTGGACAAGCTGCTCCAGTGTTTGATTGTCCTTGGTGATTTTTCTTTTTTCTTCTATCAAGCCAGATCTTCCTCTGCTTCAGACAATGACCATAGTCACATTACTCCACCATGCAATTCACTAGAGTTGCAAACATTAAAGAATACTACCATATTAATGGCATTAATGAGTGTATTTTGCTTTGTTATGTACAGTTATGTAAGATACTAAAGAGAAGACCCATTTTGGTCTTCACAGAAACATCTCAGTTTTCCCTTTGAAGCTCCTGAACCTGCTCCAGCTTCCTTAACTTTTTGAAATCTGATAGGACCATGGAGCAGAATTTTTGGCTGCCTGTTCTGCTACACCTTGAAATGAGAAATGCTGCTATATTTGGCACATAAATCAATAAGAAACCTACAGTACCAATCTCCCAAGCCACTTTGAAGCTTGCAAGTTGCTAGGAAGAGCCTTTTATCTTCCTCTCTGCAGTTTTGTGTTGGTTAGATGAGAAAAGCTTTAAGGATTTCAAGTATGGACTTTGGGGAAGGGTGTTGGGGACAAAAAAAAAACAGAAAGAAAGGAAATATCATGTTCTGAAACACTTGGATATCTCTGTTTGCTTTTAATCATAAGAGACATTTATCCAAGAGTTTGTGGTTGCCCTCTCTGGCTGCCAGAGGCAAGCAATGCTGTTTTATTGAAATGTTGATTTTCAGACAACTGCTGTGAGCAAAATACACCACTCAGACCTCAAAGTTCCCTTCTATTGAAAGTCATCACTTGCAGACAAACTTCTCCATCCTCATTTGGTCTCATAGTTTCATTTGAAATCAATCAATACAGGAAGAAAATACCTGTAAGGTGCAAACATGGACCTCTTGATCCTTTTTTTCTTCCTTTTAACTTGAAAAGAGAAAGAGAGCAATTAACTTGCCACAATAAAAACATGGGCAATATTGACTGCTCTAACATTAAGGGTTTTTTCCTAAATTAGGTGGTATTTCTGCTCCCTTTCAGATAAATACATAGGAAGTACTATAAGTGCAAAAAATAGCTACTATTTTTCTCCAGGTGCTATATTTTGAAATACAATAAACATATTGACTTCACTTTCTGCAGTGGAAAAATCAGGGAGTGAGAAATGAAAATGTATATTAAGAATCTCTGCATTGTCCTTTTAGATGAGATTGGAAACTAAGCATCACCTATTCAGGTTTTGGATGCCTCAGGGTGTTACAGGGTAGACCTTCCTGCTCAGGATCCAAAATAACTAAAATATTTCCAAAATTTAAGAAGTTTATCCCTCAAAGTTTATATTTCACAGGGAAAACACCTTTCCCTACAGAAATATTTTCTGCATTTAGACATGCAAAACTGCAGTGTGGCTTCAAGAAGAATCAATTGAAAATTTACATCATATGGGAGAGAATAAAAACACTTATTGAAAAATTAAGTAAAATTTGATGTCTCCATTTGTGCTTCTGTTTTCTCCCACCTAAATCTTCCACTCGTTTGTTGGTCTGTCTGAGGGGTTATCTGCTAGTAAGAGCTCATAACCTTATTTTGTTTTGACAGACACATCTGCTACCCAACTGTGGGGAAGGATTAAAGTTTTATTACCTGTCATATAGCATGCCCATTACACAATGTTAATCACCTTTTTAGGAGACAGATCTGCCCTTTACAGCAAGGGATCCAGCCAGGCAGACCTCAGCAACATCCCTCTAAGTGGAGCAGATCCACAGGGCACCTCCCTGATTGTCCTCTAGCAGGGTTGACAAAGCAACATTCAAAGCTGCATGACCTTGACTTTTGCAGCTCCATGGGCACTTTGTTTTTGGTTTTCCATTAATTTTGCAGAAGCAAGAAAAAGAGGGGGCCTTTTCTCATGATAAAGTTTCATGTTTCCAGGGCTGCCTTGTTTTTCCAGGCTGTGCTAAAGGCAAATCAATTTGACAAGATGAGGTTAATGAATTGGGGACTTGATGTTTTCATCTTGGGTTTTGGTTGTTTTTTCAGTGGGTTAGAAGTTCAACCTTGATAGCTTCTACTAACCCCATTATCACTGGTCAGGCAAGCCTAGCAAAAGTAACAAGCATCATCTTGCCTCTACCCATGAAGTGTCTAATTTGAGAGTCAATAGACACAGACTTTGTTAAACTTCTGTGGGATACTCTGTCTGACTTTAGAAATTCTTACCCCTGGGGATTAAGAGCTCTTGGATTCTATGGAAAGTGTCCTGAAGGAACTCACAGCTCTGTTCTGTTCCCTTGTCCCTGAAGGTGGAATTTTGTTTTCTTAAAATTCAGGGTCCTGACTTTACTCTTTTGCTGACTCATACCCCTCAGGAATGTGAATTTCACCAGTATGTGATCTCTGTAGCCCAGACTGCCTCCAATCTTCATATCACAAATTATCTCACTTATGTGGGTGACCATCAGATGCAGTATTGCATCTCTCCTGGTAGGACTGTCTATTAAAGAAGTTGTCCTCAGTGCACTCCAGAAGTCTCCTGGATTACCTACAGCTCACCATGCTACTCTTTGGGGTGGTTGAAGATTGGTATGTAAACCAGCTACATGTAGTCTTGCCAAACAAAAACCAAACCAAAACAAAAAGGCTCACAGGCAGGTTTGCTTGTTTCTAAAATTGCTCTTGATACCGATTTTCTTTTTACTTTTAAAGAAAATCTTACTAACAGAAAAAGAAAACTGGTTCCTTGACTGCACATGGGATTTTTGGGACTCTGGTCTCCTTGTTTAAATGTCAGTCAGAACTGGGGGGATTCTATCCCTGAAATGGAGTATCTATCCCAATCTTCAGATGCTGGAAAAAGAGCATTTTCAGGGGCTCTGCAGCAGATTGCCTAGAGAGCTTGGGCTGTGACATGGGCCTTCCATCTTTCTCAAGCAACCGTGCAGTGTAAATAGAGACACCAAGGATACTTGGAAGACCTCTGCAAAACTGGGATAGATGCCAGGTTCCTAGAATAGCCTCCCATCAATCCAGAGAGCCTAAGGAAGAGGTTGCTGGACTCAAGATATCATGAGTTAAGCATTTAAGCTTCACTAATTAGCACTTGCTGTAATTTTACTCTAGGGTCTCGTTTTTACTGGAAGTAACAGCAGCTGCTGCCTCTCCAGAGGAGCCTTCAATCTCATGGAGAAAAATCTCAAGAGTCACTATAAAAGGAGAGAAATTTAGTCTGCTACTAGGCCAAACTCTCAGCTCTTAGTGAGGAACAGGAGAGACAGGGATAATACCTGAATTGACCCGTCATCACTTCCTCCTTACCATCAGGGAGGCAATGGACAACTCTCAGGGTAATTTAAGTGCTTTTTGTACAAAACAGAGGTTATTTATGTATTGGTGGCTATCAGATCTGATATTTCAGGTAGCTGTAGGGAGCAAGAAGGTCTCCCCTCATCCTCCTCTGCTCCAGACTCAACAGCCCCAGCTCCCTCAGCACCATGTTCTCCAGACCCCTCCCCAGCTCCCTTGGCCTTCTCTGGACCCTCTCCAGCACCTCCAGCTCTTTCTTCTCCTGCAGCACCCAAACCTGAGCCCAGTGCTTGAGGTGCAGCCTCCCCAGTGCCCAGTCTAAGGGCACCATCCCCACCCTGCTCCTCCTGGACACACTGATCCTGAGCCAGGCCAGGATGCCCTTGGCCTCCTTGGCCACACATTGGCTCATGCTCAGCCATCTGTCCACTATTGTTTAATAAGAATAATTAGAATATATACAATATATTGTATAAATTTCAAACTAGCATTGAACCATATAACTCAATGTTTAGCAATAGTCTCCGATATACCTCAAGCAATGAGACTGAAGACTAACAGAAAGAGTAGTGTCACACTAATAATTTCAGTAAGCACTAGTTTGACATGAATCTGCCATAAATTCAGTTTAGAAAGTGTAACTTCACAGTGAATGTACTTTTACCATGGGTGAATTTGACCAGGGCATCCTATTGGAGCAATTAGGTAAAAATTAGCAGAACTGCCAATGAAAACTACCTTGTAAAATTTTTATGAGTCTTGGCTTGGATATTAAATAGAGAGTCATAAAAATCTAAAAGATACTTAATGCAGTGTCTCCTAGATATTGAGAAATTTATTGAATCACACAGAAAAGTAGTAGAGTATTAGCCAGTAGTGAGTAGTCAAGGAACTGGAGAAATATTTGACTCTCTAAGAAACAATACATTATTTTATATTAAAAAGAAACACCTGCAGGGAATTTTAGGGAAACCTAAAGAGGGTTAATAACTGAGCAGTGCAGTAGCAGATCACATGCAGAATGGTTATTGGAATGAAGAAATGAAATTACAGAAGATTATAACATATTTCAAATTCACTATATCCAGGTACCTCAGGAAANCAAAGTCCACAAAAAAAAAAAAAAAAAAAAAAAGAAGAAAAATAAAAGTAAATGCTTAGGAAGATTAATGCTAACAGGGTAACAAAAGCAAATAAGATCCCTACAGAATCATACACTCCTCACAAATCTTTGGAATGGTCGACTTGTCTTTGAATACTGCCTTGCACATCAGCCAAGGTACTTGGAAAAAAATGTGTAATGAAAACAGTAAAATCCAAACAAGGGCAACATGGAAAAGATGATGTGGAAATGTCTGTGTAAGAGAGGGATTAGCAGATGAATAGGGGGAGGGATTTATCATATATGCTTCATATACTGTATTCATGAATTGTTATATATGACACAAGTGACATGATAAATTCAGGGTTTGGGATGAAGCTTTTAAAGGTCAGATTCTCCATAAATGCATTTATTTTTTCCTCTCTGTAAGAGCTCTATTGACTATTCACTGAAAAACACACCTTTCTGAAGAGAAAGCTGGGATGCATCCTCATACCTTAATTTCTACCATCCTAGAAGAGGAAAAAGCTACAACAGCCAAAATAAGCTTGCCACAAAACCTGAATCAAGAATTCCATTGTTGCCCCATGATCTTGTTCAGCCCATGACAGGGAGCACAGATGGGAAGCTCTGATGTGGATTAAAGCTCTTTCTGCACATTGCAATGCCTTCCCAGCCTCTTTAATGAAACTTCTCTTGAGAGATGAACATTAAGCTGTGTTCCTTCTGGCCTGTTCTTCATCAGGAGTAAAAATTCCTCCCTCAGACTTTATTAATGATTCTGCTGATGATACACGAGATGAAACAAAGCACAGCTCATTCCACAAAAAAACAGCATTTACTCTTTTAGTCTAGGAAGAACCTATTAAAATTGGTGGAGACAGCTAGCTAGCACTGTTAGAAAATTAATGATAGAGGCTCAAAGTACAGATTGCATATCCATAAGAGGTTTCATGTTCAAAGAGGGTTTTAAGACCTGACTGAACAAACAGGACTCTAAATAGCTGGAAATTTGGCTTTCCCCTATGTTTACTTGAACTGAAAACACTTCAATTGTTTGTGAACCTTTGTGTGTATATTTTATTTTTTCTGGGTATCACCAATTTTTCTTGCCTTGCAGCAATTCTCCAGTAATGGGCAACCCAAGACACTGTAGACCTTCTCTCTAGGGAAAAGATAAGTAATTGGCTACAAAAAAGTCATCATTTCTATTGCCTAAATATAAGGTTCATTTTAAAACAAACAATTGTGTCAGCAGTTTGATCAGGAAAAAATAAAGCAATGAAAATCTATTAATCAACTCAGTCTTATTTTTATTCTGGTATCTTGCAGTACCACTCAATATTAGGGAATCTGGTTAATCCATGACCTTACAGTCAGAAAGTTATCTGACCAGGTGCTCTAAATAATTACCTGGTTATGGGTTTAACTTCATTTCTGTATGCCTCATATGCTGTAGCCCATGGGAGTGTCCTGAATTTCAATTAATCTTGAACACATGGATAGGGAGAGGAGGTAAAGGTTTGTGCTGGGATGAAAAAATGAACATTTTGGACACTTAACATTTGTGCAGGTGTGGGTGCAAATATGTTGATATTATTCTGCAGTGTGTTCAATCCTTCCAAATTAAGAAAATCCAGACTGACAAAGGAAAACCAAAACTATGAGAGCCAGCTGAAAGCCTCTGATGGCTCTAATGGGAAAAAAGTTCCTTCAAGTATCAACCATACAGTCACTTTTGTACCATTTAATCTGAATTTATTTAATCCAAATCCCATTTAATCTGAATCTCTTACTCCCTCAGAGTAATAATAATAAAAAAATTATGGCCACAGTACAGAGTGATCCTGTCGTGCTTAATAGCTCCCAAAGTTGTTTTTTTTTTTCAAATTATTTGTCCAAACACTTTTGACTCTGTAAAATTTTAGCACCCACAGTATCCTAAGGTAGGAGTTCCACATTTAATGGTGCCTATCTCATTTCTCATTTCTCATTTCCAGCCTGCATTTTGCTGCCTGTGTCTTATTTGTTTATCTTTTGGCTGACACCATCCTTCAAACAAAATGCCTCCTTTTCCTTACTGGTGTTTATGTGAATCCTAACTGCTTCAATAAACTAAATTTCATGGCAGAATCCTGAAATTATTTCCACAATGCTCAAATCAGTGCTGAATAAAGATAACCAAGATGGTTTAGTACTTTGCTTTAGCACAGCAAAAGTAGCACAGCAGCCTCTCTTGGCTCAGGAAGATAAATTAACCCAAATGAAGAACAACGTTGACAGAATAATTTTGTGCAGTACTATTTAGTACTTTAAAATCATCTGAAGAAAACGTGATTGTATAGAGCAAAATCTAATAAAGATTCTTTTAGATAAGGGATTAGAAAACTCCAGGATTCACTCCTGAACAAGAAAGAAGTAGGTAGGTTTTAGTAACCACTATTAGCTCACTGAGATGGTCTCTTATTTATAAGTAGCTTTTTTCTCCTTTTTCATCCTGGCAACTGGTCTAAGTAGAGCTCAGTGTTCCCAGTGAAGGAATAATGACTGTCCCCAGAGCAACGACAAGGTTAAGGTGTGAAATAGTTGGCACTAGAGGAAAATACTCCAGCAACTATTTGAGATTACTTTCACATTCTTGAAATATCCAGGGAAATTCATATAAAAAGCAAGAAAATTCAAATATTATCCTTGTTCATATGTGTATAGAGATAAAGGGAATATTCTCCAAAATCTGTGGGGGTTTTTTTTTTGTGCCTGCCTTACAGTGGAAACTGCAAAGATTTGCCTATGTGCCACGAAGCAGAGGGGAGGGAAGCAAAGCTGTGCTGTGAATTCTACAACCATTTCTATTTGATTCAAAGACATACATCTTGGAATCTGTAATCAACTTGTCCCCTCAGAAACTTGTCTTAGCTGGCAGTTATAAATCATTCAAGCATTCACTCAGTCATTCACTTCATAAAGCCCATTGAGTGCCATGTATTTTGAGACTGCTATGCAAGTATGCAACACGGAAAATACTACTGAGTTATGAAACAAATCACATAGGAGATGTCCCACTATTATGATAAAAATAGTGCTAAAAGTCTTCAAGGAAAAAAAAAGCAATTCAGTATGAAACTAAAAAAATAAGCCCTTGTTATCAACGTGACCAAAAATTTTGACAAAGGTATAAAACATTGTTTTAATATTCCTCCCTGGGTTTTTCCATCTGAGAAGAAACTACAAAGAATTCACATTAAAAAGAAGGCAGCACATTCAGCTTCTGCTTGTTCCATGTAATATCCATCTCCATAGATGGTAGAACACGTATGATTATAACTCATGTGTGTTACCAAGGGCAAAAGGACTCTGAACTAATAGAACTAAATTAAGAGGAACCTTTGAAAATCAAGGTAGAATCTATTTTTGATTCAGGCCAGGATGCCATTTGTCTTCTTGGCCATCTGGGCACACTGGTGGCTCTCCCAGGTGTCCACCAGAACCCTTTCTGCCCAGCAGCTTTCCAGCCACTGCTCCCCCAACATGGAGATACCCAGGGTCGTTGTGATCCAAGGGCAGGACCCAGCCCTTGGCCTTGTTAAAACTCATCCCATTGACCTTGGCCCATTGATCCAGCTTGTCCAGATCCCTCTGCAGACCTTCCTGTGCTAGAAGTAGGTGAAAGTTTGCAATGGAGCCTTCTAAAGTTCCCACTGCTATTCTATTACTTTAAATAAAAACCACAGAGCATAACCCACTTGCATTCAGCAAGTCCATCTATTAGGGAATGCAAGTTTGGAAGCAACTTCATAAAAGTTAACCCTCTTTGGATATTGCTAGCACGTCAAATTTATGTGTTAGATGTAATTAGTATTTCTGGATTGGGATTCCATTTTTAAGATCACACTCCTTTCCCAGTACCTCAACAAATCAACAGCAGAATTCCACAACGTAAGTACAGCTTTATGCAGTAACTAAAGATAGCTGAGGTGCATATAGTTCAGTGACAAGTGTTCATTAGCAGGAAAGCTCATTCAGGAGTTATCTGCCTTCTGTTCAGTTGAGTATGCATCTATTCCACACATCACAATTAAAGACACCACTGTGTATTTTCACTCAGGCTCACTTATACACAAAGATCATAAAAAATGGCAATGAAGTGATAATATTTTGAGAAAATTGGAGAGCTTTACACTGGCAGATTTAAAAAAAACCAACACATTTTCCTGGAGAAAATGAATAATACCCTCAGGATAAACTGAAATTCAAATTTAGTTTCTGATTGAGGATCACTGTGAGAGATTTGTGTTGGAGAACACAAATCCTGAGCCTTAGGAGTTTGTTGAAAGAGAAATCTTTAGTAGAGACCCATTTAAAAAGCATTAAGAAAAAAAAAAAAGCTTGTAAAAAACGTGCATTACATGACTTTGGATTTCAAAGTTGTCCATGTTTACCAACGAGCAGACAGATCCTGATTTTTTTCAAGGGAATCAGCATGAAGAGAATGTTTAGTCACAGTAATATTGGATCTCAAGATTAACTCACCCAACTTTTGTTTTCCATTCATTTCACCAATGTTTGGGGTTTTTTTGCCTATTAGGTAGGTGTTAAATATACCAACAACACTACATGCAATACAATACTGGGACTACTGGGCAAGCTGAGCAATAAAAAGAAAATGAGATTTAGAGTGGTTACACTATTTACTTTTATTATGGAACAGAGAGGCATTAGCATCCTACTTGCTATAAACTCAGATGTTCAGAGATTGCTGAGCATGTCCCCAAGCTGTGCACCTACAGCAGAAAACTGCCATTTCTAAGCTCATTTGCATGTCACATGATTTTCTAGATTAACAGAGCACCGACCAGTATGAATATCTGCTCCCACTGAAAGTGTGACTATAGCATCACCTGAAAACACTGGTCGTGAGAAAAAAAACCCACCAGAGTAAATCCACAGAAGCCTTCATGGCATAAATCTGACCACCAGGAATGCTAAAGAGGAAAACAAAACTTTTCTGAATGTTGAAGCAAATCTAAACTTCCTATACATGTTGTGGGATGGCTGAACAACCCGACAGAAATCAGTAGCAAACTCAGCATGCTGGTCATATGAAACAAGAAGACATCAAAGCAGTACTTACAGCTGGAGAAGATCAAAGGACATGAGTGTTCATCCATTGGGAAATTGTGCAGCTGTAGTTGGCACTCAGCATTGATGGTGAGCCTGTGGGGAAACCAAGTGTCTGTTACTACACATCAGCACAATGGAAGGATAGAAGATGGGCAGGGTGACCTCAGGTATCACACAAAGAGCCCTTTGTCATCTATAAATAAGGACTGAAAGGAAACTCATGAATTTGCAGAGTGTTCTTTGGCTATTTAGGCTTAATCTAAACCAGTAATAATTATAGAATCATTAAGGTTGGAAATTACCTTCAAGATCATCAAGTCTTCTAGATATTATCATGACCACTAAACCATGTCCTCAAGTGCCACAGCTAGATGTTTTTTGAACACCTCCAGGGATGATGACTCAACACCCTCCCTGGGCAGCCTCTTCCAAGGCTTCACTACTCTCTAAGTAAATAAATTTTTCATATTATCCAACCTAAACCTCCCCCAGTGCAACTTAAACCCATTGCCTCTCATCCTATCACTAGTTGCCTGAGAGAAAAGAGCAACACACAACTGACTTCAACCTCCTTCCAGGGAGCTGCAGAGAGCAAGAAGGCCTCCCCTCAGCCTCCTCTGCTCCAGACTAACCAACCCCCATTCCCTCAGCTGCTCCTCATCAAATATATTCTCCAGACCCCTCACCAGCTTCATTATCTAAACCAATAAATACTTCCAGGCACTTCATTATTGTTTCTTGATCCTGAGAAATCTGATCATAGATTGGATATTGGAGTTAACATCCTAATCACTGTAATCTTTAGCTGCTAAAATAAGTAAAATCTCTTTACAGTTGAGGAAGCCTAAGTAGGGAAGGTCACTAAAAATACCAGTAGCTTTTCCAGCTTTTAATTCCTTTCTTATTGTTTACCAAAGACTTTCTGTTTGAGTCCCCCTGCAATTGTAGACATGACCAGGACATGCTGCTGCACTGAAAATGTGGCAAAAAAGGGATGTTTCTGAAACTGTGTGCTGTGCAGAATTTGGCTTGTGGCAAAAACTCCTTTCAACTCTGCCATAAGTAAACAGATATTTTGATTTCCACATGCTCTATTTATTTATTTATTTAAATGTATATATATATATACAGTTTTTCTAATACCAAGCATTTGATGGTATCACAAAGATTAGAAAAACTCTAAAAGCCTTTCCTCAGGCAATTCACCCTGGTGATGAGATGTGACAGAGCATCTTTCAGCGTGACTTATTTGAAGAACCAAGTATTTGCATTAGCATGAATCCACAAATGCTTTATCCAGCTCTGCATCTAACTCTGATCAGAAAGGTTTCTGACAAGTTTTATGGTGCTACATGCACCTGTTTTTATTACAAGCACTAAAAAGCCCAACTTCTATAATTTAGACAGACCTCTTTCCCGTTCTCAGGGTTTTGTTTTTAGAAAGACATGACTCTGGTTTTTAAACTCAACAGTATATACACCTGAGCATTTCAGTATTTGTCAAGCATGGNACTTAAACCCATTGCCTCTCATCCTATCACTAGTTGCCTGAGAGAAAAGAGCAACACACAACTGACTTCAACCTCCTTCCAGGGAGCTGCAGAGAGCAAGAAGGCCTCCCCTCAGCCTCCTCTGCTCCAGACTAACCAACCCCCATTCCCTCAGCTGCTCCTCATCAAATATATTCTCCAGACCCCTCACCAGCTTCATTATCTAAACCAATAAATACTTCCAGGCACTTCATTATTGTTTCTTGATCCTGAGAAATCTGATCATAGATTGGATATTGGAGTTAACATCCTAATCACTGTAATCTTTAGCTGCTAAAATAAGTAAAATCTCTTTACAGTTGAGGAAGCCTAAGTAGGGAAGGTCACTAAAAATACCAGTAGCTTTTCCAGCTTTTAATTCCTTTCTTATTGTTTACCAAAGACTTTCTGTTTGAGTCCCCCTGCAATTGTAGACATGACCAGGACATGCTGCTGCACTGAAAATGTGGCAAAAAAGGGATGTTTCTGAAACTGTGTGCTGTGCAGAATTTGGCTTGTGGCAAAAACTCCTTTCAACTCTGCCATAAGTAAACAGATATTTTGATTTCCACATGCTCTATTTATTTATTTATTTAAATGTATATATATATATACAGTTTTTCTAATACCAAGCATTTGATGGTATCACAAAGATTAGAAAAACTCTAAAAGCCTTTCCTCAGGCAATTCACCCTGGTGATGAGATGTGACAGAGCATCTTTCAGCGTGACTTATTTGAAGAACCAAGTATTTGCATTAGCATGAATCCACAAATGCTTTATCCAGCTCTGCATCTAACTCTGATCAGAAAGGTTTCTGACAAGTTTTATGGTGCTACATGCACCTGTTTTTATTACAAGCACTAAAAAGCCCAACTTCTATAATTTAGACAGACCTCTTTCCCGTTCTCAGGGTTTTGTTTTTAGAAAGACATGACTCTGGTTTTTAAACTCAACAGTATATACACCTGAGCATTTCAGTATTTGTCAAGCATGGTCAGTAAGCATCAAAGCATCAGCAGAGGAGAGCAAAGAGCACTGAAAATCACAGAATCAGAGAATCACAGAGTAGTGGGAATTGGAAGGGACCTCTAGAGATCATCTAGTCCAATCTCCCAATCAAAACAGGTCTGCCCAGAACATATTACACATGGTTTCATCCAAGTGGAGTTTGAAAGTCTCTAGAGAAGGAGACTCAGCAACCTCTTTGGGTGGCCTGTTCCAGGCTCTGGCACCCTCCCATTGAAGAAGATTTTCCTCATGTTTAGATGGAAACTCCTGAGCTCTGGATTGTGACTGTTGCCCCTTGTCCTGTCACTGGGCACCACTGAAAAGAGTCCATCTCCATCTTCCTTGCACCCCCAGTAGTTCTCTGTCTCTCTGGGGACCCCAGAACTGGACACAGCATTCCAGCTGTGGCTGCACCAGGGAAGAGTAGAGAGAGAGGAGAAGCTCCCTTGACCTGCTGGTCTTCTTAATGCACCCCAGGACACCATTCCTACCACTATCCCAGAGGCAGAAGCAGCTTTGATTTCAACCCAGCACCTCACCAAGTGCTCACCTGAGGGTGTACAGGATCTTGCCATCATTCCATATGCGGAGGAGCTGGTTGGGGGTGGTGATCCAGTGAGCTTCTGCTGTCTTGGAGTTACGAAAGATGGTATCTGGGATCCAGATCAAGCCAACCATGTTGCTGTTCAGTGTCAGTATCTTCATGGTGCTGTTGAAACGAAGGCGACTGTCTGTCCACGTCTGGGCAAAAAATATATCAATTTGATATTCCTGCAATGAAAGCATGATAAATGCAAATTGAGATCAGTTCCACACTTCTCGTTACTATTTGGTGTTTCAGAAGGTGTATCAGGGTGTAGAGCATCAGGATATTTTCAGGCCTATGGATCTATGTTTTCTTCTTTTATTACCTGAGATAATTTTTACTTTCCTTTTTTTTTCTTTTTTTTTTCTTTTTTTTTTTCACCTTTAGCTACTTTAGAAAACAGGCCAAATATCTCACTAGCCTTGGTCCTGTGCCATAACAAATTCTGCACTATAATGTTCTTTTCCATTGTCTCTGAAAAGTCACCTCTAGAAGGTACAATTTGCAGAAACTTCTCTGTGTAGGTCAGACTGATAAAAGACGTGTGGAAGATGGACAGGAGCAACACACATAAGCTAGAAAATGGTAAATTTTCCCTCATTATGGCAATGCCTTCTTGGAAGAAGGTTGTGCAAGTTCAATAAATTAAATGTTCTGCTTGTTACCCATTGTTCAGTCACTCTTCTTTTGTTCAGGCCACACTACAAGCAGAACTGAAAAAACATGTTTGTGCTTCTTTACAATCACTTCATGTACCCCAAAGCTGAGCAGCCTCTACCTTCCTGCCCTTAATGTGCTAATTTACATGAATCTCATCCATTCTTCCACTCCAATTTGCTGCTGTGTTTCTATGGGGAAGCACTCATATTAAGTTTAGCTGTAGAAATTAAAATATACAGGTATAAACCAGACAAAATTCTGTAAGTACATTCATTTATGCATTTAATATCCTCCAGAAGCAACTGTGTTAAAAAAAGACCAACAGTATTTGAATTGTAAGTTACTGACAGCTGGGAAAGGTCAGGATTTATTTGATTGTGTTCCTCTTCCTCTTTCCAGACTGCTCTACCTGTGAACCCTCTGAAAAGAGTCATCTGACCGTGTCACAAAAGGTTTTCTCAGTATCCCAGGGCTGGTCACATCCATGACAGGGATAGTGTTTGTTAACCTGACACAAAGAGTGTTCTCTACTGTGCAGGTTAATGCACAAACTGGGGATAATCCAGAAGAAAACATCACTTTAGGTCCCCTGGTAGATGCTCTCTTTGTATGTCAGAGGAAAAGAGAATTAAAGCTGTGTGGAAAATCTGGTATTTCTTTGCCTTTGACCACTCTCTGAACTTGCTTTGATTGCTTTTTTTGTCTGTTCCAAACTTTTACAAGAGAAGGTGTAAAAGAAATTCTATTGTGCAAACAGTATTGTACGGGTTGGTTTTATTTTTATTATTTTATTTGTAGTTAGAAGAGCTTGTAGTCTGAATTGAGAACAGTATTTTTTTGCCAAGGGCCATCTGCTTCTCCTGCACTATTACATCTTTGGCAGGCCATCCTTCCAAAACTGATGTTCAAACACTGGGAAACCTAATTCAATGCCACTGTAATCCTAGTCCAAACACACTCTGAGCTTCTCATCTCTAGATGCCAAATGATCCATAGGTGCATAAGTAGTGCTAGCAGGTATCCAAACACCAGGTAATAGATCACTGTAGGAATTAAAGTCTAGCCACCAAAGGCAGCAAGGACCATTCTTTATAGCCCAACTCACTATCATTTTTCATTATTAGCTTTCTTTTCTCAGGGAAGCTGACAGATTTGAATCTAAAGAGGCTTTTCTTCCATCTCCACGAGCACAAAGCTGCACATCTCCACAGAAAGTGTGCAATATAAAATAAATAATGTACATAGTGTACCCTTATTATTCAGAAAGGACACCCTTAATTCATTGGGTTTAAGATAGAGTGCTGATCTTGTTTCTTTTCAATCAACTCTGTGTCATTTTAGTCCTTGAAAGTCCAGAGATAAGAGATTGGCACATTCAGCTTCTGTAGGGGGGAATATGTCAGACATGTCTATGGGTTCCTCCAAATGCTGAGTGAGTAGAGTGGGGGTTTTTTTTAGCTCACATGTGAGAATCAGTATTTATAGAATCAAAGACTATTTGTATACAGCTGGCTGATGACAGTGCTGTCTTTTTACAGGACAAGATTTTGCACGATACTCATATTTGAGGTTATTTTACATTAATTTAGTAGCAGCCATAGTTCCCATCTAATATGTCGTACATATTTAATTATATTTAGGATTTTAAGATGAGGATATTTAGGATTTCTAGCCCATCAAAGGAAAGACAGACCCTGAGCTTCATAATGCAGTGTTCTGAGAAGGTACTACAGATAGATCTGAGTAAAGTTGGCACCAGGAGCAATATAGAAGAATCATTCTAAATTGATTATTTTCAAGTTATATAGAAGAATCATTGTATATTGATCATTATCACAGTTATTCAAGTAAACTACTCTGACTGAGAAACAGATTACATCAGCCTAGAAGCAGGGCCACACTAACAACACTAGTCAAGTCACATTTTGCATCTTCTTTACTTACTACTGCAACTAGAAAACACCAGCAATGCTCAGTATTCAACATATCTCTGCAATGGGGCCACTGCAACTCCATTCACCTTAATAAAAACATTTCATCTCACATGAAATAGATCACAGACCTTCTGACTTACTAAATTATTTTTTAAAATTCCTTTTTCTTTTTTGTAATCTGAGGTCATAGAAAGCAAATCAACATTTTAAAAAGTCAATCAAAGTTGTTTGAAATTGGTTGCATTTCAATACTTTATGCCCCCCTTTTTTTAATTTTTAATTATTCACTAAGTTCAATCAGAACGTAGAAACTATAAAGCAAAATTTTCCCAGGAAAAATAAAGGCATATTTCCATGTAATATTGTACTGCTATTTCATCCTTTTTATTCTCTCCATTAGTCCTTTTTAGAAGTGAATGTTAGATCAGTATATCTTTTTACATTAATCTTTGGAATTGCTTCCCTCTTGAACCAAGTAGATAATGGGGGATGATATATTCACTCTACTAGGAAGGGACAGAGGTCACTTTGGAAACTGGCACTCAGTTCTTCACTTCTAATGGAGCTGAGCCAGTGCACACTTCAGGAAAATTACCTTTATCTTCACTGACAACAGATACTCAGCTCCCAGTCTAGTCAATAAGTTCCACACGTTGCTTTGCACAAAGCTGGTAGAGTGATCTCCCAACACACAGCATCCAACAAGAAGCTGCCAGATGAAAGGTTTCTATGTTGGTCTCATATACAGGTCAACAGAATAAAATAGAAGAAAGGAATGCTTTTCATTTGCCAGCTAACAGCTGCCATTTCAGATCTTTATGAAATGTAATGATTGCACTTAGAGAGTTCAGGCAGGACAACAGGTTCCAGCAAAATGATGCCTCGGATGAAGCAACATCCTACAACTCTAATAAAATTATTTATGTTCTGTTCCACTACTGCAGCAGAAGTGTTGTTAATATCCTTGTGATTCATTCTTTTCCTTTTTATTATTTGGCAGTAATCACTGACTGCTATAATGAACACAGGAAGAAATAAAACTCACCAAAATATTCAATAATACTTCTTCCCAGTGGCAGAAAAGTGAAGCTGTGTTCTCCATAAAATTATGCCAAAGTATCTACAATGAAATACTCTGTCACTGAGTTTTCTTGTCTTACAAACACCTCATTTTCCATGCTACCAAAAGAGATTCAAGATTTTTCCTGCTTGCACCACATATTCACTGTGCCTAGAAACATTAGTTGAAGCTATGCCCCAGAGTAGCCACACTTCCAAAAGAACATTCTCCTTGAGATAAGGAAAGGCCAACCCTAAGAGACAAATATTTACATGAAGATAAATTCTAGGGAAATTTTATTTCCTTTAGTACATTGCATATTTCTGCAAGAATGTTGAATTTCTGTGATGCAAAATTTTAAATCCCCTTGAAGGGATTGAAAGAAGAATAGTTTATTATCAGTTTCAGTGGATTTTATTATGTTTGGCTTTAAAAGTAAATTAATAAAGGATATTATGGGGTAAATTCCCTACACTTCAAACCTTCATTGAAATGGAGTCTGAGAATTCCACATTGTGTTCAAACCGGATTAGATAAGAAAAAACAAATTATTTATTTATTTAAAAATTTAAAAAATAAATAAATTGAAAGAACAAGAATGTGAAACTAGACTGTGAGAATCTTTTGGGTTTTTTTGCAACTTACCTTTAAATTAATGCATTTTCTTATACATTTCATCATGTAAAAAGCCATTTTGTGCTACTTGCAGGATTTATAATTCAGTAAAATCTGAAAATAATAACTAACATTCTTTCACTGAAAACCTCTCAATCATCTCCAACAAAGNTATAAATCAAATTACTATTTAATTAGATGGTGGGTTTCTATTTTGTGGCTATGTACAGAACAATAAGCTAGAGACTATTTTTCTGTCTTTTTACTGATTAGTGGACAGGGGACATAACCCACAGTTAACAGCAGTATTAGTTGCAAATAACTGCACATGGTCAGGGTTCCAATTTCTTGATTTTAGCATCTTTTTTACATTTTCAAATATTCCTGATGTTGCTTCATTAGTGCCTTGAAAATAACCAAGCTGGCAGGGAATTATGGAACAATTAATGATTGGAAACACCTAGAAAGTGCCATTATTTGAGGTGTCTGCAGCCACAGAGAAAAATCTATGCTTCTTGAAAGGATCTTCCATTGTTTTCTCATTCAAAAGAAGAGGTAACACGTTGTTGGCAACACACAAAGCTTTTCTCCTACCTTGATGTATCATTTTAGCTGTGGGTTAATCCCAGAAAATACAATTTATTTGGCTGTCACAGTTGGGTGATCTGTTTGAATGACTATGGATAATAGTATGGTGTGGCTGTGCTGCTTCTGCTGCAGCCTTCTCATTTTCTGCATTATCACAGTTTCTCACAACAGCAGTAACAACAACAACGTCAAGAGACTTGTCCTTAGAATAAACATGCAAGAATTTATCACATTTATCACCTATAAGACTCCATTTTCCTATACTGTAGGAAGACTTTGGATAATTATTGTTATCTTTTCTGATCAATCCAGAATTATTTCTCTAACTCTACCAAAATGTTATTTTTTTTTTCACTGCAGAGACTATAACTTGATTGTTGATGGAGTGAGACTGTCTTTGATTAAAGCTCTTACTGGGATTTGTATGAAGCTGGTACTCAAACTAAAAACACAAATGATTTTTTTATTTTTTTGCATCCTGGGTGCAACTTGCTTTCTAGCTTCAAAAATTGGTTAAAAAAAAACCCCTCAGATATCCTGGAGGAAGGAACTAAAAGTAGTAGAATGGTCTATCATTCTCCAGTGAAGCCATTTTGAATCCTACACACTCTCATTTTTGTGGAAATATTGCAGAAATAAATAAATAAAGACTTCTGAAGAAAACCTGGTGAAAAAAATAATATATTTCATATGAGGTGTATCTTTCCAAGGTTGGAAGGAACCTACAAGCTCATCCAGTTCCAACCCCTTTGCCATGGCAATGACACCTCCCATTAGACCAGGTTGCTCAGAGCCCCATCCAACCTGGGTATGAACACATCTAGGAGTGGAGCATCCACAGCTTCCCTGGGTGACCTGTGCCAGGGTCTCACC
>VYZU01053808.1:62780-78469 GCA_013401355.1 Ceyx cyanopectus | reverse complement strand
ATGTATTTTCAGAATTTAAAAACATTTATGGTTTTATGAGCAGTGTTACTTAAGTCATACCAAATCTCAGGCTTCTTTTTGTAAGACTACAGTATAACTTCATATATAGAATATAGAAAAGCAAACTAATATTTTGCATTTTCAAGACATCAATACTTCCAGTTAAATATATAAGAACACATTGTCTGTATTAATGGGAATACTTATGTTAACAAGACATTAACTTACACATCATCACATGTTTTGGTTGTTGTAGCTCATAGTTATAAATATGAAATAGTAAGACTAGGAGCTTCCTTAAAGTGAGTAAGGAAGACTTACTAGTTAGTAAAATCACAAAACTGGCTGAGGAAAGCTCAGAGAGCATCCAGACATTCTCACCTGTGGTGGGGGGAAGAACATGCCCATCAGCTGCCAAAGGCAGCAGCTTCTATACAAGTAGTGCACCTTCCTTGGAAAAGTGTGGCAGAGACACAGACCCCTCTGTGTTTCTCCAGATCAAGAGTGGAGGAAAGTGAGGACAAATAATGAAGCTTTTTAGTGATCTTCCCCCAGACTGCAAGTGTGAGAGTGATGCTGCTGCAAAGGTGCCATGGTTGAACGTGCACTGTGCTGTGCCAGGTGTGCAGGAGTCAGGGATCCCATGGATTCTCAAGTCCTAAGGGCACAACTACCCAGTCTCACCTGATTCACAGAACCACAGAGTGTCAGGGGTTGGAAGGGAGCTAGAAGATCATCTAGTCCAACCCCCCTGCCAGAGCAGGGGCACCTAGACCAAGTCACCCAGGAACAGATCCAGGGGGGTCCTGAGTGTCTCCAGAGCAGGAGACTCTGACATACAATAAGAGAACTTAATTAAGTTACCTGGTAATTTCAGACTGAGAGCCCAGGTCTGACAATCATGTCTCTTCCAAATGAGAATTTGGTCTTGAATGATGTGTTTCAGAGGTAAGAATGGGTCTTAATTTGGAAGCCAGTTCCAACAACCAGATACTCTCCCTGATAAAAGTCAATACTTCACTTCTAATTTTCATGGTTCTCCAAACTTTTTTCCTAAACAACATAGATTATTTTTTTTTTGTTCTCTTTCCTGAACTTTTTTCTCAGTACCTTTAAACTGGCTTAGGAAGTCTTCTTTTGTATTAAATTCTTCCACCTGATATGTAAGCTACAACCAACATACAGCTATTCCCAGAGGAATAGAAAGGTGATTATATTCAGGAAATGAAAGACATGACTTGAGAAAGAAGTTACTTTCAGTTGCAGTAACTTCTGAAAAGTTATTTCCAACAAAAAGAAGGATAAAAAAAAAAATAAATTAAAAAGTGCCTTTTCTTAAACTTCTCAGTACTTTTCCACTAGATATGATGTGTATATTATTTCTACCATGAAAAAATTGTGAGTGCAGTGAGGAGGCTGTGAAATGCAGCCTAGTTATTAGCACAGGTCACTGCTGTGTCTGTTGACAAAGCTCTGTCAATGATTTAATGCACGACTGTTGATCATTAAATTTAACCAATTAGGCTTAATAGGTACATGTGTGAACTGAACTATGAAGCTCAAATGTAAGAAAGTTTTGCTTTGGGACTAAACTTTCCCCAGCCCTGCAGGATGTTATGCTCTGGGCAGCTAGAATAGGTTGCTGAAGGCTTGGCCAGCCATGGGAAATGTTCTTAAAATCAGGATTTATTGACTGATAATGCAGATATCTACCTCTGAGCTGCTCACCCTGGGCTTCCTTTATACTTACTAGAAAGACAGGAGTACTCCTACAGAGTGATTCATCTGAATGCCTAAAATAAAGCAGATGAACCATTCCCTAAACATGTGTGTTTTTTTCTTTGATCACAAAGGTATCTGAGAGTCAGGTCTCTCTACCTGTTTCCACTCCTCTAAATGTCTAAACCAGGTGAGATGAATCTCACCTTGTCTGCCTGACAAGGTGAAAACTGTCCTTTGGTCATGACTCAGGTATTAGCACCTTCAAAGTGGGAATAAACACTAGACTAGGTTAATGAAACATCATATATAAGGAGGAAAGGCTTGAGTTTATGTAAGAGATTCAGGTTCCAAAGACCTATGTGGACTCTAAACCCTTCTTCGCATTCTTGTGGCCTCTTCTGGATTTGGTTAAGTATGTATTTCTATTAGTTTTCAGTTTAATTTAGTTTGCATTATGAAGTATCTGAGATAAGTGGATGAATGGTAGGGTCACCTCTTCCTTTGAACTGCCAGTTACTCCTGTTTGAAGTGACAGTCCCTCACTGTTTGTTTCCCAGGCTGCCTGAAGAGTTGTGTATTTACCAACTTGCACAGTCTAACCTGATCCATGGTCTGCTTTCCTGCAACAAAGCCTTGGACAATTAAAAGATTCAGTGAAGTGACATGCAAAAGAAAGATTAATTTTGAAGTCCTATTTGTTGATATAATTATCAGTATGCCAATGCTCTATTTATGCAGCCAGTTGTGAGTTCATGATGAGTCACTGCTCAGAGCATGGACAGCAGGTATCTGCAGCAGGTATGTTCCCTCTGGACAGAAGAGCTTTGCTGTCACCATGCACAGTGAGTTATGCAGCCAAAAGCTACCCAGGCACTGCTGTGTCCCATCCTACACTGGTGTGAATTGTGCACACTCCTTTAGCCATATGGATCTCACGTGCTTTTATCAGGCAGGTTTTGCAGTTCTGGCTGAAATTTTATGAAGTGACTGCAGAATTCCAAGTGAGAAAAGGTGTTTTCCTGAAGATTAGAGCAGGGCTCATTCCAGAGGTAAAAGAAAATATGGATGTGCTTGCAATGTTGGGAGTAAGAAGACCTGATAGTTGCTGTGGTTATAAATAATTATTTATTTAGTTATTTACTTAGTTTTGTCCTTAGAAACAGAGTGGGAACTTCCAAGGGCTTGAAAAGTGCAGCACCAGCACTTCATTTGGACAGGATGGGGTCAAAGGAGCTCAATTTCAGTTTGCTAAAGTCTTTGCTGCAGGGCTGAGAGAAGCTGAGACAGAAGGTGCTACTGACCAACTATTGCTCCAAAAGAGTTCCAGGCACAAACCCAGTGAGAAATGGTCATCAAGGCTGAGAGAGGAACAGACTCATGGAGGAGTGAAAACAAACACAACTGGCATTTAACCACAGGGGTATATCCAGTCATCACTGGTAGAAAAGCTGAATTAGAAGCAATTACTTCTGAATCCATTAATATCTCTTCTTTCTTTTGAGTTCAACTACCAGGAACTCAAGGAGAGAGAGATTTCTTAGTTGAAATTCAGCAAAACGATACCACTCTTGGCAGAAATATTTTAAATCCATAATAAGAATAAAACAATAGGTCAATTTAAGTTTCATTAAGCTGCCAATCATTTCCACAGCATTCAATTCTTAAGACAGAAGAACTGAGAAGGAAAAACAGAATTAGAGGCAATTACTTCTAAATCCATTAATATCTTTTATTTCTTTTGAGCACTCTAAAAGAGACTTCTTAGTCAAACTATTTCCATCAACACTGCAGGAGTATAAAAAAAGACAACTGAAAAGATCTTTAAAAGACAGTCTTTTTAAATACTTCTTTAAATAGACAAATATTGTGTGGCTGATACTGTCTTCAGAAACTCTGTATTTATTTTAGTGTTTCTAGGGTGCAATAAAGAACAAAGACAGCATGCTTTACAAAACACACAATACTTCTCTAGAAGCCCTTCCAGTGTGGCAGTGAAGCTGCAATAGAAGGCACATTCTTTTATTCAGATTCTTCTCTCTTCCTCCCTTCATCTCATCACCAGAATATATTTGCCATTACTACAGAATGTGTGAGGTATGTGCAGAAAATTCATCTAATCAGGAGCCTGAAAATGATCAACAGAACACCAGAAATCTCCATTTCTTTGCAAAAGAAGGATTAAGCTGTACCAGTCATTTGTCATTTTTACTTGATACGAATATGTTTGGGGGTTTAACAGTCTTTAGATGAAATGTATTCACTTTGCATTTTTAGTTTTAATTTCCTGAATGTTCCACTGTAATGAGATTACCCTATTGCTTGTTTTCCAGGCAGATTTTTGTGTCTGTCACCTAGCAAACCTATTTTATTTCTTGCTTTTCATCCAAGACATATTACTGTGTTTATTGCCTTTGCAAGAGAATGGCAATTCAGATTCTGAAATTGATAGATGTGCTCACAGGTAATATTGCAAACCTTGCCCTCTGCTCTCTCATACTAACCTTACTTTTCTAAGGGAATGGGAAGGAAATGGCTGTAAAAATAGTGGCTTTTCCCCCCCTCTTCTTTAAAATTCAAGGTTAGGATTCTCAAATAAATGTAAGGTTGGAGTATGGATCGAGTGGTTAAAAAGCAGCACTATATTTTAACAGCACTCTCAGAGTGGCTTTGAAAAACAGTCATATAATTCTACTGAGATCATGTAACTTTTACCTGCAGCTAGGCCATATTTTTGTTCTTGCCAAAGGACAGTCCCTTCCAGTCTAGGGCTCTGCTCTCACTAATAGCAGATCTGTATGCCACTGACAACTTCCAAGTGCACGTTCAGTCTAGTTCAGACATGTGGATGCAATTGCATTGCTGTCAAATTAACCACTGTACATGATCAAGAACTCATTCTGGCATTATGTTTTCTGCTGGCTTCTTGTCAGCTGAGAGAGAACAGCTGACAGCTTTGCTAGAATCCAGTTAGACCAAAGCTGCTGCATGATACTTGAGTCTGCATGAAGTGTGTAAGTTGAAGTAAATCCAGCATCACTAGTTTTGGTTGTTTCTTTTTACTGCTGAACCAATAGTTTACACTGGCTCAGCCTTTAGCATCCCATGGATTCAGCTTATATGATTTGGAGCACTAATTTAGAACTGGGTTGGCTTCATCACGAAGTTTCAAATGCAGTAGGGAAAGGAGGGACTGACTCCTTTGGTCCTCTGCAGGATGGTACTGTATATTTTAAAATTATTTATCAGATAAACTTTGCAGTAATTCCACTGCAATGCAATTTTTACTCTTTATCTAATAATCAAGAGATAATATTGTCAAGGAAATGAGGATACTAAGACCCAACAAAAATCCCAGCATCAGTACAACTATGTCACCTTAGAGTTCCCAAACTTGACTCCCAGCCTCCTACAGAGAAAAACATCTGCCCATGTTCATTTCCTTGGCTAGAATATAGAAGTCTAACAAACTTGCAATGAAAGCCTGAGAAGGAAACAAAGGCTGCAGAAAGCAGCATAAATGACATCAGGATTTATTGACTGCTATTGAATACTTCTTCTGGAACAGAAGTCCCCTATACACTTTTTCAGCAGTCAATCCAAGCACGACAAAACCTGTAGAATACTTCTCTCTTCTGCAGTTTTGGAAAAGCATAACTGAAACTGGTGTTTGCTAGAGACAGCAGTAATTTTAACATGCTTTATATAATATTTATTTATTAATTAATTAATTAATTAATTCATTATCCTGGGATGCATTAGGAGAAGGGAGGTTGTGGAGTCTCCTTCTCTGGAGACATTCCAGACCCCCCTGGATCTGTTCCTGGGTGACTTGGTCTAGGTGTCCCTGCTCTGGCAGGGGGGTTGGACTAGATGATCTTCTAGCTCCCTTCCAACCCCCTGACACTGTGATTCTGTACTAATGCATTTCTATGTGTGTTTGTGTGAAGCAGATACATTATACTGCACTCCATTTGCATGCATATCTTTGATCACACATGGGTACCATACACATTGCAAACATTAAGATACCATAATGTGCAAATTGCTGTTGTTAATCCCT
Source organism: Ceyx cyanopectus (assembly GCA_013401355.1). Taxonomy (NCBI): domain Eukaryota; kingdom Metazoa; phylum Chordata; class Aves; order Coraciiformes; family Alcedinidae; genus Ceyx; species Ceyx cyanopectus. Next base: position 72,687 of record VYZU01053808.1, on the reverse strand, counting down.
ACCAAATATAAGTTAACATGCAATCCAGCCAAATTTGTATATGGAATTCTGTCTGAGGATGTCCAATCAAACTGAAAGGTCTGGGTAATAATTGTTCCTCTGATTTTGTACATAGGAAAAATGTGATTGAATACACTAAATGACCCAGTCTCAAACTGTATTCTTTATGCTGAAAGTGTTCTGTGGCAAAAGCCCAGCACAGCAAATAGATGACCTGAATTTCCAAGATAAAGATTGCACTCATAAATGTTCTCCTCTGCTGCAGTAGAACCTTCTGCCATAAAAAAAGCTCACCTGTACACGACAAGACACTTACTGGGGAGATGACCCAGGACCATCAAAAAGATTCTTCTAAGAAAGAAGAGTCACCATAAATCACACTTTCTTACATAACTGTAAGGAACCTTTTTTGTTAGTCTTGCAAACACTTTAATGGTGTTTTCACTGAGGAAATAAATTACCCTAATCAAAATACCTTTCAAAATACTAAACTTGCAGTTCTGAAGGAATGAGGGTGAGATAGGAAAGCTGTGCAGTACATATGGCAGCCACAGTGCACATTCCTAATGAAACTTTAAGTTTTAACTTTATTTACCTTTCATTAAAAAACAAAGCAAATTTTCTAACTTTTAAGCTTGGGGAAAGAAAAACAATTGGAAATACAATTCTACAGTTATTTTACAAACCACAGTAGAGGAAAGGTAACAAAAACACCATGTTTGACTCTAACATTTTTGGTGAGTATTTTTTTGTTTGACTTTGTGTTTTTTTTTTCCAAGCTTCTGAATAACTCAGTATTTCCACAAGAAATCATGACTACCTGAGGCTTCCTTGGATTACTGCAGAAAGGTTTTTTTCTAGTTTTGTTTTCAGTCCTCCTCCTGTTTTTCTGCTAATCCAAAAGGACTGAGCTTTATCCCACCAAATTCAAGCTACTTTCAGTCTTACACAATGCTACCATTTATCGGGATGTTCTTCCAATCAGCAAAGTTTGGAGAAAAATTCTGTATCTTAGCTTGCTTCAGCCACCTCACACAATATTAACAGCAGAGTTAAGAAACTTCTGTGGCTGGAATTTGTTGCCTTTTTTTTTTTAAAAGGAATTCAGTCTATCTTGACTGTTCCTTTTGCTTCTTAATAGAACTTTCACCTATCTAGGTTGGTTTGGATGTGTACTCGTTTTATAATACAGTGGAGAAAATAGTGAAACACAGTCTAGAACATGTCAGAGTGGTTCTTCTACTTTTTAAGACTATTTCACCAGAACTTTATACTTGTTTAAAAAATCCTTACTGGATTCACACTAATCTCAGACAAGGTTTTATGCAGTTAAAATATTATTTTTCATTAACATAAAGCTGAAATTTACATTTACATGAAGCCATAATTTCATGCTCTAATTTCCCATTAAGAAATACTCAGAATTGGTTCGGTGTTTATTTAACATTTTCATTTAAATTCAGATTTTTGTATTTTGTAATGAAAAGAAAAGCATTTCTGATATGTCACTGGCATGGAGCACTTGCATTGCAATAAGCTTTCCATTACATTTCCATAAAGCAAAAAAGGCCAGTCAAGGACCGAGACCTGTAAATATCAGAATGTAAGTGATTAAATCCTTATCTTGATGGGCTGTTTGAGCTCCCATTTTAATGGAGAGCATCAGAATTTAAGAATGTGCTCAGTGCATTCACAGTCACTGAAGCATATGAGGTGTATCATTCACAGGGACATACTTGGCAATGGCAGGATCCAAAGTTCTGTCGCTGGATATTTGCCATTTAAAAAATTAAATCTATGGTTACATATGCTGACTAAGTTATTAGAGCTCTGGGGTTACTCAAAGGTCAGCTGAGCATCAATACCTGACTGTGGAATTTAAGCTGCCTCCACAGAGGCAAGGTAAGGCTTCAGGTGGCTGATCAATATATCAAGGAAGAACTTGTTCCCAGTGAGGGTGGCAGAGCCTGGCAGGGGCTGCCCAGGGAGGTTGTGGAGTCTCCTGCTCTGGAGACATTCCAGACCCTCCTGGATCTGTTCCTGGGTGACTTGGTCTAGGTGCCCCTGCTCTGGCAGGGGGGTTGGACTACATGATCTTCTAGCTCCCTTCCAACCCCTAATATCTATGAATCACCTGTAACTACAGTTAATTGGCTGTAACTACTTGTGGTACCACTTCTTGATCTCAAGATTTGGGTGGGTTAGCACCATCTGGTGTCATTTCTCAGTCTCACCCTGCTTGACCTTTCTTTTTTTCCCTGTTCTATTCCTTCCATGATGCTCTTTCCCTTGCCTTTCTTTTTATCAGCTTGAATCACTCAGAGGAGGACAGTACAATTTCCTAGCATTTAGATCTTTTCTCTTTCAGTCTTTCTTAAAGGCAAGTGGGTTCCTACTGATGTTACTGAGTTCTAAGAGGTTTTCTTTTGTTTTTACTGGTGAACTAAAGCAACATGAGACTTACTGCCACTGCACTCTTCATTCAGCTGATATTGACTTGTTCATTGAAAATGTGGCCATTGCTGTGAAAAGAGAGGCAAGTGAGCAGCATCTTTTGATGCAGTGTATGGAAATGTGCTGATAGTTTTATGTTAGATTTATTCTTGATCAATTAGAAGAATAAAATAAAATAAAATCCTGTTTACCTTACTGAGTTTGAGACAGCACTAAACTAATCTCGATTTTCAGTGTTCTGAAGCTAGCTTTTGGGTAGTTTAAGCCATTAGTTAGCTTGATTCTGAATTTTCTTTTTGCCTTTCAGAAAAATCATATATTTTTTTTTAGCCACTTTTCTGTTGAAAACAGCAGTCTAGGTCAGTGACATACTACTGTATTAGAGCATAATGTCAAGTATCTGAGTTCCTTTTGAAAAGGCTTTGTTATCTTTGAAAAAGGCACAGAACACAGAGTTTAGAGAACTATAAAGAAGCAACTGCAAAATGTAAAAATATCTCTTCAAATACCAAGTGTACTCCTAGCAGACAAATCCTTCAGGACTACTGAACTGGGATGCTTTTACATCTTAAACCACATTGTTATAACAACTTAATCAGCATAATTTGCCTTCACCAGAGCAGAGTTCTTTGGAAAACTGCAGCTGTTGTTCAATTATTTTTTGTCTGTCTGCATGACATTTTCCCATTTCCATCAAGATTTTGACACAGGTCACTTAAAATCAATTCAGAAACAGCTTTTTAGAGCAACGTTGCAGACATTCATATGATCATTTCCAACCTTTCCATTACTCTTCTATCCTTTACACTGCTTTAAAGTGAAATATGTTTATGTACTGAGTTCAGCAGAGTTGCTGGGGAAATAGAAGGCAAATTGAGAGCTAAAAGTTATCCTTTGTGCCCCTTCTAGTGAGTGCAGCTAGGAATATTAATACAGTGGGGTTTTTCAGAAGTATTAAGGACTGAACAGTTTACTGAATGGCAAATTAAGGTGCAAATGTTGGAGGTGTGCCCCTTATCTGTGGCCACACCTCTAGAAATAGTACAGAGCAGAACCCAAGCAATGTTCACTTCCAGGAAATTACTGAAATTACAGAATTTCAGCTTGGAATGAATTATTGTAATTTGTCTATAAACCTTCAAAAATTTTTTATTAACTCCTCATAACATCATAATGTCTAGGACATCAACCCATAAACACAGTTTCCCTGCACAGGTTACAATAAAACTGACTCACAGCAAAAAAAGCCCTTTGCTCACTCAATAAAAATGCTGATGCTGCTGGCAGTTCTGAGCAACGTCACAAGTGCCCTGCTCTAGGAAAAAAGAAAACAATTACTTGCCCCAGATACATGTTAAATATCATTTTTCACATCTTGATATTAGTCAGAAACTGCAGAAAACCCTAGTGCCTAATTTGTACCCCATAAGCAAGTAGTTTATGAGAAGCAAAGGCAGCTTTAGAAAACCAGGAGGAGAAAAATGCTTTCAGAATCAGTGCACGTCACAGCCTCTTGAAAATGAAGTGCATTACAGCAGCCATAAAAGAGCATGCTGTAGGAAGACAAGCTGTAATGAGTTCCCTGTGTTAGTATGCAAGTTAGGAAAGATTTCTCTTCTTTAATACAACATTTTTCATTATCATTAGTCCTTGAGGTACCTGCCAAGCTTTCAGTGGTGAATGTAAATGACAGCAAGCCTCCAGGAGAGAAGGAATCACAGCTTTGTGCTTCTTGTTTTGACTCCTTGCACTGCAGTTGTGCAAAGGGATAAGTCATTTGTATAACCCTGATATCAAAGGCACAGAAATACAGTTGCCTATGATATCACAGGCTGCAATCTCTACCAGGTTTTGACTGAAATTCAAAGTAATGCAAAATCAAATTTATTTTTAGAACAGCTGCAACTTTAAAAAAAAAAAAGGATTTTCAAAAAAATCTGCTTCAGTGTAATTCCAGGTGATGATTTAAGAGTTGATGCAACAGAACTGCTCTTTGCAGACTTAGAAATGAAAAGGCAGAACTGAAAAATAGGGCTTGGGAGTGGACATTTCAATCAATATAGTCAATTAAAAGTAATATTAGCAATAGAAAAGAAGAAATGTGACAGAGAATTTCTAAATCATCAGTGGCTCTGTGCTGTGTGGCAATAACTGGTCTGGTGTTTTGGAAAAAGCAGCTCCTAAGGGGCAAACTAAGACATGAGAAACTACAGTGTCCAAACATGTAGCCAAGCTCCCACCTCCACTGGCAAACACTGAACTCTGAACTGGGCTGGGAGGATGGTTTTGTGCCAAATAAATCCTTCCTTTAACCAACTCATCAATTTATCCTGAAGCTTCCTAACTAAGGATTCTCCTTACATGTATTGAACCTGGCAAACAAATTTTCTTTATATATGCTTCAATTTATGTTGGAAGGAAAAAAGAACCTAACAACATTGAGAGAAAAAAACAGTAAAAATACAGAAATAAGTATCTGGGAAAATCATGCTTCTGTTTTGCACAGTTAATTTACAGGAGAAAAGTGTAACATCTTATGACTGAATTAAAGGGTTGGGTTTTCTTAATATTTTAAGTTACCTTTAAAAGACATGATTGAAAATCATGAAAATCCTGCTGCTTTATTTTGAAAGAAGGACAAGAAAAAACTAGGAACAACAAAAATTTCAACACAAATACGGAAAAAAAATTTCTAATCTTGAAGTTGTAGTATGCTTCCTGAAAACACAATTTAGGAAATTATGCTAGAATTAGCTGGAATCTGTTCTGAGTCAAAGCCAAATATGACTGCTGATAAGATAAAATTACAAGCAACATAAGCTGTTAATTGTAACAATGGATTCTCATGGCAAATTCCACTAAATGATCTTTGAGATTTGGAATCTATTATACTTCATATTTCTATATATATACTTTATACTTCTATAGCTACCCTAGGAATATTTTCTTACAAACTTTATGATTGCCTCATTAATTTGTATTAATTTGCATCTATCCATGGTAATATTAGTAAACTTTAAAAAAATAAATCCACAGGATTCGTATGTTTTCTGTCTTCAAATACCTCTCAAAAGCACTCAAATCAGCAAAGATTTTTTTGTACACTCACTTCTGTAGGCATAAACAATCCCATTAAAGATAACAGGCTTTGTTACAACTAATCCTGCACTAGATTGGATCTATGACTCAGTTTTCTGTAATGTGAAATATACTCCCCCAACCTAACCACCTTCAAGAATATTATCAGATATGAGTTAACTTTTTTTGTCTGTATTTCTTTTTTTTTTTCCTCCTAATTAGGTTTCCTGGCTTTATTCCTTATTTCCTAATTAAAAAAAAAAAAAAAAGCCAAAGATACAATCAACAAAATAGTCAGTTGACCCTTTATTCACATGAGTCTCCTGCTCTGGAGACACTTAAGACCCACCTGGATCTGCTCCTGGGTGACTTGGTCTAGGTGATCCTGCTCAGGCAGGGGGGTTGGACTAGATGATCTTCTAGCTCCCTTCTAACCCCTGACATCTGTGATTCTGTTAAACCCACATATATTCCCTTGTCAGAATGACTTACGTAGCCCCAAATTGCTGCAGCCTTTGTTGCCACCACGGAAAGTCAAGGAGAAATCATTAATATTTTCCTTGTTTCTGTTATTATAAATTGAAGCTTCATTTGGTTTCAATGTGTTTGGAGGTTCTTGCATTCTACTGCCACTGCACAGCAGTTGATCACTGGTCTGTAATGGCCTGTGCTTCCAACAGGCTGGAAAACTTGCCCTTGCTCTGCTACATCCAGCAAATAACCTACTTGTTATGAAATTGTGAGTACTTTTTACAGCAGGTTCTCACTTATCCCAATCTCGACTTCATTACCATGTCTGCCCACAGCACCACAGCCCAGCCAGCAACCAACAGCAGGGGTGTGATCAGGAATCAGCAGTCAGGCTTCAGATGAAAGGGGCATTTTGCATTTCCTCAGACACTGGCAGGCTCAGCAATAATTACATGTTGGTCACAATGACAAGCTTTTCTCTGCAACTGGAACACTGATTAACTTTTCATTCCCAAACAATTGCAGAGGTTCTGATCTGATATCAGCCAACACTTAAGGGAAAAGGAGACAGAAAGAACAGGGGTAGCAATGGGAAATAAAGAAACACAACATTTCGGCTGGGTACTCAGGAGGATTACAGACCCTGAAACATGAAGAAGAAATTACTTGACCTGCTGGCCTGACACAGTGAAAATTAAAGAAGATAAAAGATAGGTGTGTATACCAGAGAGGAAACTCCTGACAAGCAGTGGCCTAACTGTGTTCATAGATCTTTATGCTGCTCTGATCACAGAATCATAGAATCATAGACTGTTTAGGGCTGGAAGGGACCTCCAAAGAGCATCTAGTGCAGCCCCCTGCAGGGAGCAGGGACACCCTCAACTAGCCCAGGCTGCTCAGAGCCTTGGCCAACCTCCCCTGCAATAGCTCCAGGGATGGGGCCTCAACCACCTCCCTGGGGAGCCTGTGCCACTGAGCCACCACCCTCAAGGGAAACAACTTCTTCCTGAGATCCAGTCTCAATCTCCTCTGCTCTCATTTCAACCCATTCCCCCTCATCCTTTCACTGCAGGCCCTTGGAAACAGCCCCTCTGCAGCCTTCCTGCAGCCCCTTCAGGCACTGGCAGGTGCTCTAAGGTCTCCCCAGAGCCTTCTCTTCTCCAGGCTGAACAACCCCAGCTCCTTCAGCCTGTCCCCACAGCAGAGCTGTTCCAGCCTCTGAGCATCTCTGTGGCCTCCTCTGGCCCTGCTCCAGCAGCTCCATGTCTCTCCTGTGCTGAGGGCTCCAGAGCTGGCTGCAATACTCCAGGGGAGGTGTGAGCAGAGCAGAGCAGAGGGGCAGAATCCCCTCTCTCCAGCTGCTGCCCACACTGCTCTTGCTGCAGCCCAGGCTGCCATTGGCCTTGGCTGCCAGTGCCCACTGCTGCCTCATGGCCAGCTTCTCAGCCACCAACATCCCCAAGTCCTTTTCTGCAGAGCTGCTTCCCAGCCCCTCATCCCCCAGCCTGGATGGATAGTGAGGGTTGTTCTGACCCAGGTGACCATCCAGCCAGTTCTGATCAGATTCTCTGATTACAGAAGACAGATGCCACAATAATTATTTTCATTCTGCCAAAAGGATAACACTTTAATACATGCAGATACATACACACACACTGTATTTACATGCATACAATCTTATAATTTTTTCTGTTATCTTTTTAGAAAAAGGGCTTATTTTCTTTTATGTCAAACTCCCCAAGCAGAAGCTTACTGACTAACAGGTTTTCTTCTCTAATCTACACACATTCAATCTACCCATGCTCATTTATAGGAAGTTTTAGAACCTCTTCAGTTATGTAATAAACTTTCACTTGCCAGGTTAAACAAAATGTATTCTTGGTTGAAATGCATCGGGTCAATTCCACTTGCCAGTGTTTAACTACTTCTGATGTATAAAGAGCATGTTTGACAGTAAAGACTGGCAGTAAAGCCTGTACTAGACAGAATCCCTCAGAGAACCTATTATATCCCACTCCAGCAAAGAAAGAAACCAGATGGAAAGCAAAACCTGTAGCTTTCTTCAGCTGATCACACCCACCCTGAAGTCATAACTCATTAACAGCTAAGAAAGAAGAATGACTGTGAACACAGGGGGAAGCTAGAAAATCAACCTGAAAACAATTAAGATGAATGTAATTGGTTGAGTGCATTTTAGAAGATGTGGCATTGAGTGGATACTCAGAATGAGTGTGTCCCAGACACTGAAAGGACATGTGAAAGAACCAAACATCAGGAGAGTGTGATACCAGGAACTAAAAAGAAGACTGCTCTGGTAAAGTCAATTATGTTGTGAAATACCTGATTCCCTCTGACACATCATCTATTACCTTCCAAGAAGCTGGAATTCTCTACAGTATATCTGAAACCCAACAATACACAGACAAAGGATGAGAACAAGTGAAGATATCTATCTCAGCATGAGTTCAAACTGCCCACCAACAAAGGTTAACACCAAAACTTTGCATGTAGACTTTACAAAGCTACGAGTTTGAGTCCTTGCTGCTTCTTGGGAGTGTAGAAACTATCACCTTGTCTAAACAGCAGAGAAATGATTCAAACTTGGGATGCAGCACAATAAAACAGCACATCCCAAGCCCTTTTCAAAGCACACAAAAGCACCTTTCAAGTCATCATGAGTACTAAAAAGATGAAGGTAGTGAGAGAACCCTGTTTGTCTGACATGGGTGTAAGCCTTATTATCTAACCTATATTATTACAGTCAGCAACAAACCATACAGCAAGGCTATTTTGCTTCCTTCATCAATTTCGTTTCTTTCTACATTCCTGTGTCTCAACGGTGCATGCAATTTCCTTTCTTGTTATTGGTATGCAAATTTACCTGCTCCCAAAATAGTTCTCCTGAAAGACTGTTATTATGTTTGAAATGCAAGGTATGTACACCCACTTGTCAACTGCATGAACTAGCTATGGCAATTACAAATTCATCTGAAGGGCAACAAACATTTGCCATAAATGGAGACTGAATTAATTGAGGCATTTGTAAGCTACAGATTGTGAGTAGCCCACCAGAAAAATTCATTCATTTGCTATATACCAGAGGCTTGCCATCTTCTTTTTCAGAGATGCTTCAAGACCATTTCACCTGAAAGGTGAAAGAGAGAAGTCCCAACTAAATAGTTGTTGTCCAGCTGTAGAATAAATCCAGCTTCCATTAATATCCAAAAAGCTCTGTGGAAGCTACTGAACAGAGTGCCTTGAGTTTCCAACAATTTCTGAAGGACTTCAGGTTGGTGAACATCACAAAAAAAATGAAATGCTGGTAAGTCACAGCTTCCTGCAGTTAGTCTTTGCTGAGCTACAGACACAAACAGCTCTGCCAAAGCTTCTAATTAGTCATGTTCATGTTTGCAACAAGCATACATAAAACATCTATCACCCACATGAAAGTTTAAAAACTCTCACTAGAGAGGCAACACTCATCACTTTCTTCAACCACCCAGGCAACAGCTCTTACAAGTACTTTGATATGCAACAGTTAGAAGAATTCTGCTCCTGTGCCACTCAAAATTTCCTTAATTTTCATATTTGGGTGATGTCCGAATCAATCTCCACCATCAAAACTGAACTGCTCTGCTCCTGGGTTTGGCTCAGCAAATGGAAATGGATATCATTAATTTGAATTTTGAGCAGGATTTCTATAGCAAGTACTCCAAGTTTTTCTTATTTTGTGGCAATGAATACACCATTTCATTGTCAAGTGACTCCAGAACTTGGTTCTTCATCTTTATTTATGATCAATGGTCTTTTGCTTAAAATATTGCTGGTTTTAACTTACATAATAGGCATTGTGATGAAAAAAAAAAAAAGAAAGAAAAAAGAAAAAAAAGAGGAAAATGAAAGA
>VYZU01053808.1:27491-62768 GCA_013401355.1 Ceyx cyanopectus | reverse complement strand
GTAATATACCTTGGTAAAAAAAATAATTTAAAAATCACTCTGACTCCTAAGTGTATGGTTAGCTGCTTGACTACATTTACCTTGACCATGATAAGGGTATTTTCTGAATGATGACTTCTGAAATGACTGGCAGAAGGGGAGTTGCTTAATTTTGACAGTACCAATACATTCACACAACAGAATTAGTTTAAATTATTGTTTTTACCAAGGTATATTACATTCTACCTTGTTACTCAACTGCATCACAAAGGGGGGGGAAAAAAAAAAAAGAGTAAAAAATCATGGTCTATTTTTCTTCTTGTTTGTTCTCTGTATGTTTAAAATACCCCTCCTGTTTGGGTTATGAATTTTCATTTTCCCCTGAAAATCTCTAGAGATATTCAGATTGGATTAGTTATTGGAATAATAAATAAATAAATAAAAGGTTTTATTAACAATTAAACTATTCATTGTGGAACAGAACTCCCACATTTTTAATAGCAGTGTGAAGAAATTGGAAGAATTATTTATCAGGAATGAATGGAAATAAAACAAAGGAAAAACTAGCTAAATCTTTTAAATTGTATCTCAAGTATAAACTCATATTTCCTATGCCAATACCATGAGCAGTAACACATCTCTGATATTTGGCTCAGACATTTAGTCAAAATTCCCTTCCCCTGAATACAACACGTTCTCCTTATTAAATGGGAAGTAGGAGATGGACACTTAATTATTCCATCAGCAGCAAGAAAATGTACAGCTGCTACAAGCTCTGCATGTGCTGTCTACTACAGCAACAACAATTTGTGCACTCCTTCCCCAAGATTTCCAAGAGATTGCTTAATTGAAGGGGGTTGTTTTGTTTGCAGATTAATTTGTATTAATGCAGGCTTGGAAAGTAGGCTGCTGCATCTCCTCCAGCCTGACTCCCTTTCTTCTTACACCTTCTGATGTGCCAGCCACGTACTGCCACCACCTGTCCTGCCATGTGCATTCTCACCTGTCTGGAAGCATGACATTTCCAAAGGCTGCTAGCTGCAAGGGTCAGAAAGGCAGCAACTGAATAAAAAAATAATGTAAATGTGGTTCAGTTGAAGCTGCTGCTAGAACTCTTGAAGTTTAAGCAGTTCTTGTGTCTGTAAGGCAGCAGTTCTGACTCTGCCTGGGATATACCAGACAAAAGGCTTCATGAAAAAAGTTTAGGGTTAGGGGTTTTTTAAGTTGTTTTTATTATTATTGTAAATGTTTTCAAAATAAAATAGCCTAAAGGCATTTTTCCTTGAGTCGTGTTTGTTATCTACAAAACTAGAGGGGCATGCAACACTATTAGCCAGAAGTTAAAAGAGAAGACAACCTGGCCCCCAGTAATCAAACAAATTAACAGAAAACTTTTAAAATATAAAACAGGATCTATTTTGACTTATGTAGCCTGCCTGCCAGGCACTGATTTACAGCCATTTGCATTCAGATCTGGATGAGGTTTAGGTTCAGTTGCTATGGCTCCCTGCTTTAAGCTCTTCTTCCACATTCACCTCTCTCTCCCATAACCTTTTATGACAGATTTATTGTTAAAGAAATTACATTTGGGTTTTCTGGAGGCTGAAGAATAGGCAATATTTTCCTTGTCTGTTCTATAAAGCTCAGACAGGGCTGTATGCAGAGAGGCCAAGGAAGAAAGAACACACAGCATAAGACCACCTGGCAGCCTCAGGTAAGCCCCACACACTGCTCCAGGGGTACCTACCTGCCAAACGTGCCTATGGCTCCCATGGAGTGAAAGATGCATCACCCCTCCAACCTTGGACAAAACACTGCTTTCAAACCAAACAACACTCTGCTCCTCTGGCCTGAGGGGCATTTGCCTTCCCCCACTGTTTGCCCCTGCTGCTCCTGGGGAGTTCTGCCATTGGCTTTAATATTGGCTGAAAATTCTGCTTCATGAGGTGAATTTCTCACAAGAGCTCTGGCAACAGTCAGATCTAAGAGAAGCAGTGAGATCAGCTAGCATTTAAATACTGACCAAACTGTTTGCTCATTGCTGTTGTAATATACCTACTGCATTTAGTGGTCACAAAAGGAACTCAGAAAACTTCACCCTTTGTACAAAAAGCCTGGTTATCCACCATGTCAAGCTGGGAATAATACTTTCAAATCTGTTGGTGAATTCTGGTTGGTGGTATAAAACTCATAAAAAATGCTAAGATGCATTACACCCAGTTCTCCATCCCATTACCATTTAGAACTACTGAAATCAAAGGATAAAGTCATTTAAAAGTAGCAAGGTACCACAAGACTGACAGAGTAGCAGTGATGATGCTACAGACTGTACCTGCTGTGATTTAGAAATCACCCCACAGATCTCTGGAAAGATTTATGGTACAACAGTTGTTTGGCTTTTTTTCTGACCTACTGATAGTCATCCACTAAATGGAAAGTTCAATCTACTCTTCCCTGGCAAGTACCAGCTCATCTTTTACCCTTCTCACTTTTGCTTTAAGTCAACATTAATATACATGTAGACATCTATATACACCTACTAGAGCAGCACCTTACCTGTGAGAGTAGCAATATTCAAATTTCACCTGTTTGGAGCTCAGAGCAAATCACAGGGGGAAAAAAGAAATTAAAGTGACTACGAATGTGCACATTTATCTACCTATCTTCCTTAATAAAACTTTCTCCACAAGTACAATTTCTTCCAAGACACTTATCACCAGATGAGCACTTCACACATTTTGCTCACACTGTCTTCAAAAGATCTCTCAAACAGTGAATCTTATCAACATGATGCACTGCAATGACATTGTCTCAAAAAAGAATAATTATTTTCTTTATGAATTCTGGAAAAAAAAGTAAAAATTAAAAAAAAAAAGAAGTATATATTATATGTAAAGGACAAAGCCTCCTATCCAGATCTAATCACTCCTGAACTATGAGTCTTTGCTATGCTACAGTTTGACTGATTTATTAGGTAAAAAAAAGCTCAACACATTTAATTCAGCTTCTGGTTACAGAGTAGTCCCCACTCACACAGCTGCATTATAATCTAGAATAAGCCACTGTTGCCATCTGCAGCAACTGGCATGAATGTTTTCATGCTGTCAACTAGAAGGTTGGAACACACTGCTNATAAGACCACCTGGCAGCCTCAGGTAAGCCCCACACACTGCTCCAGGGGTACCTACCTGCCAAACGTGCCTATGGCTCCCATGGAGTGAAAGATGCATCACCCCTCCAACCTTGGACAAAACACTGCTTTCAAACCAAACAACACTCTGCTCCTCTGGCCTGAGGGGCATTTGCCTTCCCCCACTGTTTGCCCCTGCTGCTCCTGGGGAGTTCTGCCATTGGCTTTAATATTGGCTGAAAATTCTGCTTCATGAGGTGAATTTCTCACAAGAGCTCTGGCAACAGTCAGATCTAAGAGAAGCAGTGAGATCAGCTAGCATTTAAATACTGACAAAACTGTTTGCTCATTGCTGTTGTAATATACCTACTGCATTTAGTGGTCACAAAAGGCACTCAGAAAACTTCACCCTTTGTACAAAAAGCCTGGTTATCCACCATGTCAAGCTGGGAATAATACTTTCAAATCTGTTGGTGAATTCTGGTTGGTGGTATAAAACTCATAAAAAATGCTAAGATGCATTACACCCAGTTCTCCATCCCATTACCATTTAGAACTACTGAAATCAAAGGATAAAGTCATTTAAAAGTAGCAAGGTACCACAAGACTGACAGAGTAGCAGTGATGATGCTACAGACTGTACCTGCTGTGATTTAGAAATCACCCCACAGATCTCTGGAAAGATTTATGGTACAACAGTTGTTTGGCTTTTTTTCTGACCTACTGATAGTCATCCACTAAATGGAAAGTTCAATCTACTCTTCCCTGGCAAGTACCAGCTCATCTTTTACCCTTCTCACTTTTGCTTTAAGTCAACATTAATATACATGTAGACATCTATATACACCTACTAGAGCAGCACCTTACCTGTGAGAGTAGCAATATTCAAATTTCACCTGTTTGGAGCTCAGAGCAAATCACAGGGGGAAAAAAGAAATTAAAGTGACTACGAATGTGCACATTTATCTACCTATCTTCCTTAATAAAACTTTCTCCACAAGTACAATTTCTTCCAAGACACTTATCACCAGATGAGCACTTCACACATTTTGCTCACACTGTCTTCAAAAGATCTCTCAAACAGTGAATCTTATCAACATGATGCACTGCAATGACATTGTCTCAAAAAAGAATAATTATTTTCTTTATGAATTCTGGAAAAAAAAGTAAAAATTAAAAAAAAAAAGAAGTATATATTATATGTAAAGGACAAAGCCTCCTATCCAGATCTAATCACTCCTGAACTATGAGTCTTTGCTATGCTACAGTTTGACTGATTTATTAGGTAAAAAAAAGCTCAACACATTTAATTCAGCTTCTGGTTACAGAGTAGTCCCCACTCACACAGCTGCATTATAATCTAGAATAAGCCACTGTTGCCATCTGCAGCAACTGGCATGAATGTTTTCATGCTGTCAACTAGAAGGTTGGAACACACTGCTCATCTTGAGATTTCTCTAGTATTTGTGTTTTTCTAGTCCAGTGTTTGTATTTTTCTGTACAAACACTAATGTGAACTGTGATGCAGTCCAGTTTCCTGCAAGTCAGTGGCATGTGCACAGCTCTGTCCAAATCAGAGGTTTAAGTGAAGGGCTAATGAATACCCAAACCAAAATGGCCCATGGCTAGTGAGCACTGCACTATGTACAGTATGGACACTAATTAAATGTTATAGATTACATTTATACTTGCAGAGATAGTAATTCATCTGGAACTCTCATATACATCTCACAGGAATCCATATTCTTTTTTTTTTTTTGCATTACTGAGTAGATGATGTTTGACATATGGCTTTCATTACACCAAAGCAGCAATTATTAATAATAGATAATATTAATAATGGATCACTTGGATCACTAGGAGTCCAAACATTGACCTCTGAAAGGGGTTGTGAAGCTCCTTGTGTTACTGAACTTCAGCCAACAGCCCTTTTCTGAGCCAGCTGCTTGTAGCAGCATCCTCAGCAAGCAGCACTGCCACTTCTAGTGCAACATTTCCTTAAGAGGGGAAAAGGTGTAAAACACACCCAAACTGGAAACACCAGACTTTGGGAACTCAACTGAAGTATTCCATGAACATTTTGTTTATGCTGAGCTGAAGAGTAACACTCTCAGCATAGTTATTTGCAAAGAAACAAGATTTTGTTATTTGCTTTCAGATGCAAACCAAACAATGAGGCAATGCCTTATTTTACAAAAGTTAATGTCATTTAATGACTCAGAGCATCAAAGCATGGGAACACAGTATTTAAACAATTCACATGGCTGATACTGCTACACAGATACTGTTTTGAACACAGAAAGGATAGAAAAAAAATGGGCCATTTGCATTGAAAGTATAATCATCAATTTTCTTTTGGGAAATTAAAATAAACTAAAACAAGCTAAGGATACCTTGAATAAATAGCCCACTTACTGGAACAGTAAAATTTAAATAATCTACTTTGAATGACATATAGAATTCCTTTCAGAATTCACTTCTTACTTTCCATAACCATCACTGCTCTTTTAATAGTCATCTGTGGCTTTGTGATCACTTTCAGGTTGTCTTTTATTGTACAAATGACACTGTGAAAGTCATAAGTGGTCCTCACTGAGTTCTAAAATTAACATTGAGAGTTAAAATGTCCAGAAAATAATGTGCCTTTGCTTAAACTGCATGTGGTCTTGTGAGAAAGAAGAAACATTTATTTATTTCAAAAAATAGTTCCCTCATTTTCTTTCAGTTCCTTTTCTGTACATGTTTGTCTGACAGATCTCTTCATGTGATACTTCTGGCTTTTCCATTAGCTCCTAAAAATCATAATTCTAGACTAAACTATTGCATAAATGTGCACTTTTGAGGCCTTTTGAGGTCATTCACAAATAATGACAAAAGGATTTCAACTTTTTATTATTTTCATCAATTCCTTCCAAAATTATGATTTTAAGGGTTGAATTTCAAGCCTTCAATTTAAAAGCCCACAACATTTTCAACTCTAATGGTTAATTAGAATTAAAATTAACAACCTACAACTAAAACCTAAAAAGCAGTACTTGAAATTCAATGTTTATTGACCTGACTGAGCTATTTAGGAGAGCTGAATCCTTGAATATTGTCCTGCTTTTTAGTTTTGGAAGTTGAACTAAATTACTCTATGTAGTGAATGGACATAGGAAGAACCCAAGTGCTGTAATTCCCAGCTTAACATTACAAGGTTGTAGCAGTGTATGATGATTATTTAGTCTGATCTCTATCACAGACACCACAACACAAGCAAAAATTTGAGCCTGAACAAGCTCTTAAAATATCTTTGAAGATAAAGCATGCCCACATTGAAAAAAATAATCAGAAAAACATTTATCATCTATTTCTAGGAACAGACTTGGGGAAAAAAGTACTCCTGTTCTGTTATTCAACAAGCATTGATAAACTATTTAGCTTTCTAAATAATATTTCCTTCCACTTAGACTGAAACAGGAAAACTACACAGTAGGAGGAACAGGAGTAATGGAAATAATCACTTTGAGGTAGACATTCCAACAGCTTTCTGAATTGCTAAAGGGTATCTAAGACAATGCACCTGGAGTCTGCTCAATTTTGAATAGAGAACAAGAGATGTAAACTTCAAAAAGCCTCAGAAACAAATACTGTAATTTTTTTTATTTTGAGGACACATGGTTCATATATTTTTGTGAAAGTATTAGAATTGTTGAGATTTACTTGTAACATTTTTCTTATAACATTTACTTGTAACATTTTTCAGTGAATACTGAAAAAGATAGCACAATGTTCCCAATTATCAGTTCACTATTATTTGGTTCATTTTCACAATACATTTAGGAAAGATTTCACTGGAGGAAAGGTTGCCACAAAAAAACATTACATCAGAATTCTTTCTGGGAAACATATTTATAAGGTTTTTGAAAAGAAACGAAGTTTTCAGTCTTCCAAAAATCTTCACCATTTATAGAGTTAAATGTAATAAAGATTACTTCCTTGTCAACAATTTCCCTTAAGAGAAAATACTGGTTGAAAATAACATTTGATGTTGCAGTTAGATATATGCCAATTCTATGTTTTCTTTGTGGTGTTTTCAAATGAGCTGTTTAACAGACAATTTCATTGGGCAGAAGAACAGTGATTTAACATCTTATTGTCCCACAATTGAGCCATACAAGTAATTTAACATATCTGACTTTCAAATGAACTGTACTACAAGTATTCAGATTCAGTTTTGCATAGACTAACTTCCAGAAAAGAAGAGGTAGTTGGGGAAGCCTCATCTGCACTCATTAAAAATAAATGCATAATAATATATATATAGATATAGTTTGACCTTGTTATGTCACCTTTTTCTCCCCATTTGAATTTTCAGATTTTTTTTTCATTTTTCAGAGCACATACCTGATCATAAATGATCCTGCATAACAGCCTTCTGTTCCTTTTCTTTTTTCCCAGAAGTCCCAAAGCAGCCCAATATTACTTTTGACCTAGAACAAGAATAAAAGAGGTTACTCACAAATAATGGTGCATGCATTGGTGCTTAGAATACTGTGTCTCTTGCTGTCCTATAAAATTTTATTAAGCATGGTGAATGACATATTTGAATGGCCACTGCAGGATGAATACCTTATGTTTCAGCCATGATCTGAAACTTTTCAGTTTAATGTGGTGGTGGTGATGGTGGTGGTGTCCTGACATGCCTTTTAGTCTCACAGAGCATTTCCAAACTGATTCTGTTAAAGAAAGGTGAGGGATCACATCACAGGCCAAATGCTGCAGCTGGTGCTGTCTGCTCAGCTAGAAAAGCAAAACTTTCTGAGGAGGAGAGAGGAAAGCAGTGACCATTGCTTATGAAATATACACTGAGAAAAACAAAAGGTTAGACAAACCTTATGTAGCTATAATATGCTAATATTTATAATAAAGTATATATATAAATAATAAACTATATGCTAATGTGCTAATTAACATTATTTTGTTCTTTAAAAGAAGAATTCTATTAGGTGCACACTTAAAAGCCACAAATAAAAACTGTTGAGCAAATGAATCAAGGTTGCCTGTCTTCCAAGTGGCTAAGGTCCTGAAAATACACTTTTTTTTTACTTAATGCAATTTGAAATTAGCATGTTGATTTCATTTTATCTTTTTTATAGGTTATGGTGTTTTGACCTTGCCCAGCTGCCCTCCTGCAGACAGTCCCTCGCTCCCACCTCCTGAACAGCAACAGGGAGAGAAAGTGAGCTGAAAAATCTCACTGTGTTGAGGTAAAAACAGGGACTAGTATAAACCAGTTACCCCAGGGGAGGACCAGAGTCGTCTGCAGGAAAATTAATGTCATTTATTGCCAATTAAAATAGATATAGGTAATGAGAAACAAAGGCAACATTAAAACAACCCCTTTCACCCTTCCTCCCAGGCTCAACTTCACTCCTTCACTCCCGACTCCTCTGCCAGAGCCCCTGCAGGCTGCAGGGCCGGGGAGCTGCTCTCAGTCCAGCCCAGCTCCTCTCTGCTGCCCCTGCCCCAGCTCTCCTCTGCTGCCCCTGCCCTCCTGGCTCCCGGGCCCTGCGCAGGCGGCGGCTCCCTCAGGAGGGACCCCCCTGCTCGGCGGGGTCTCACCCGGGGAATCCCCGCGGGGGTGGCCGGAGCCCCTGCTCCCCCTCCATCTCTCCCCCTCCTCTATCTCTCCCCCTCCACCATCTCTCCCCCTCCTCCATCTCTGCCCCTCGTCCCGCGCTCCCCTCGGGAGTGGCGGGGCTGTTCCTCGCACCTCACCTCTCACCTGCCTCTTCGCCGCGGGGCCGCATTCTGCCCTTGCCGAGCTGCGCGTTCCCCGCGGGGCCGCCCGTGGCCGCGGGCTCGGCCATGCCCTGATGGGGGCTGCTGGAGCCGGGGGGGCCGCGGTCTCAACCATCTCACTCCGCGGCTTCTCCCCCCTCACTCCGCGGCCTCTCCCCCCTCACTCCGCGGTCTCTCCCCCCTCACTCCGCGGCTTCTTCCCCCTCACTCCGCGGTCTCTGCCATCTCACTCCGCGGCTTCTCCCTCCTCACTCTGCGGCCCGGCGCCGCCTGCACCCCGGTAAGATGTACTTTTCATTAGAATTGTTTACAAAAGTTGGAGTAGGAGTGTATACGGACACACATAAACATGTGTACTGGATGATATGGGGCACATGTTCGGGAAATGTGGACTATAGTTCTTGATTATTGGGAAATCAGTGTCGTTTTCATCACCCTAAATGTCAACACAGTCGTTTGGATTTTACCTAGGCTTTATTCGAAAAGTCAAAGAGGTAAAAAACCACTTTTTCCATGCTAGCAGGTGAGCACCTGAGCTTTTCACCCAAGAATTTTACCTTAGTGAAAATTCACGAAGATTTTCAGGGAAGTTGGTTTGGAGGAACCTCCCTCACCAGGCAGCATGGAGAGGCTGCCCAGACATTTTCTGTGCCACTGCGAGCCTAGTTACTTTCTGTATCTCCAATTGCATCTTTCTGTCATGTTTCTTTAAACTTTCTCAGCCACTGCATACAAATATTTATTTTTTTTTTTTCATGAGAGTTATGTTATTTTAAATCTGGAAGAGTGAGGAAGATCCCCAGCAGCTGGAACTTCTCATACCTTTTTATTTCCTAGTTGTTTACTATAACAAAAGCAGTTCTCTATAGGAGTAGCTTGTTACTCAGTGATGGTATCAGCATAAGAAAGGCAGATGCTGTACAAAAAGCAGATGAAGACATACTAAACATGCTCAAATAGCTAGTTTGTCTCCAGAAAGGATATGCAACAACTTCAACCTGGCATTCCACTGCAGGTAGAACAAAAGAACAGAAGCCATCTGCACAGCTCTGTTTTGCACTGACCTAAGCAGAGGTGTTAGAGGTGATAGAAATGTTGTTTCTCTTAATGTTTGAATGTGGTCTGTATAGTCTGAAGAAACAGTGAAGGTGAGGCTGCATCCATGTTAGTTTCAGTCATTTTTCAGCACAACAGATTTCGTGACATAAGAATGAATTAATTGAAAGTCTCTCCTCCTGGTACTCTCTGTTAATACAAGATAATTCCAGCTGCACTTGAAAAATAGGACAGACCTGATTTATTGTTCCCTATGGAACCTTAATTCTGCTGCCCTGCAAGTCCATTCTGTCCACTGAATGAAGCTGGAGTCCCTTGGACAAAATAGGAAACAAAACATACTGGCAAGGACTCCTACAATAGAGACCCTTGTTGATAACAGAGTGGTTTCCATGTGAGTATAAAGACAAGAACAGCACCATAGAATTAACATATATACCTTAAACTTTACTTTGAAAAAAACCAAACCACTTGTATTTAAAAATTTGAATATTTTCTATGTGAAATAGGTTGTACAGGTGTAATCATTCAAATATGCATTCTTGTTGCATGTGTAATTTAATTATTATTTTGAAACTTCTTATAAACATGCCCTTTTCTGTAGAGAACATACTCAGAGGCATGAAGATTTCTGTGTCCTTGTGAACAGTGCAGGGGAACAAGACACTGGCTTAAAGTGTCTGCCATAATCACTTTTATATAGCAGATCCTCCTCAGGATTTTTATATAGCAGATCCTCCTCAGTCCAGGTTTTTGAGTCACACAAGTTAATTCTGTGACAGTTGTCTTTTACCTTGTTTTCCCAGTACACATCAGAATCATCATACATATCATATTTAAAGCTGAGCAGATGTGAAGGTCTTACTTATCTGAATGGCACTTTTGGGTAGGCTTTACCCCATGACCTGTGGCCACTTCCATCAAAACAAAGGTGATTTTGCTCAGTTCCATTTTTACAGGTCTTTATCAAAGCCTCTGAATGCATTTCTAAAACTAAAGGACTACTCAGGAGATTTAGAAGCAGAAAACACACCTGAAAAGAAGTTTTAGTTTTACAGATATTCTTGGATCTTTGGGCTTTTAGCTGAGGTGATATTCAATCAGACCAACAATAGAAAAAGAGTACTGGCTGTTACCATCCTGACTGCTTGCTTTGAAGCACTCAAAAAAGGAGAAGGTGAATCTTTTCAAACTACAGTGGCAGGTGAAGACCAGACAATAAGCAATGCCCAGTTGTAGTTGGTGGGATGATTGCCACCAACTGTAGCTCTGAATGGCAGATCAAAACCAAAGCAGAAACAACAATAGTAGCTCATTCACAAAAGAAAATTTCCACTACTTGTTCTATTTTTAGCAAACAAGAATTTACAATTACAGGGGGGAAAGGATTTTTAGAACTGCCTGTGAGTTTAAATAAAATAACTTTATACCAAACTGATTTTAAAGAATGATTGTTGATCTGCTGAATTCTATAAACTAGTCATCAAGGTTTTCTCACTTTGAATTATAAGCATTATAAGCATTATCATTTCATATTCTGAATCCACAAGAGCAAATCTAGATGGAACTAAGTCATTAATGTGAAGGATATGGCTGATTTTTCTAAACTTCTATTAAAAAACATTATGAGTACTTGTTTATCTGCACTTCTGTAAGCTCTCAGCATTGATTCTATTTATTTTTCTGCATCTAATTATGCATAATGATATGTTTATACTACTGGCAATCTCCTCTTCTAGACTGGAATTATGCATACAATAGATGCTGAGACCATGGACAGTGAGGAGCTTTCTCCCTTGTTGGCACATGGGACAGCACAAGAGGGAAGAAGACAGTAGAACTTGCTGCCATCTGCTCTCCATCAGAATGGTCTCCACTCAGCAGAAGTGCTGTGCTGCTGTCAGCAGTCAAAATGGATGTGGGAATTCAGGCAGAGATTCCATGAAAGGATGTGGGAGTGCAGATGCCAGGCTGCAGAGAGTGCCACAGCCTGTTGCTGAGCTCAGAGGACAACTCATGTCTGTGTGCAGTGTGAGCAGGTAGGTGATCCTTGGATGTGGACCTCAGCAGTGTCTGTCAGTATGTTCAGGGCAGTGTAGGGAGGATGGAGCCAGACTCTGCTCAGTGCCATCCAGTGACAGGACAAGAGGCAATGGGAGTCAGTTGGAGCACAAGAGGTTGAGGGGAAACACAAGGAGAAACTTGTTCCCAGTGAGGGTGGCAGAGCCTGGCAGGGGCTGCCCAGGGAGGTTGTGGAGTCTCCTGCTCTGGAGACATTCCAGACCCGCCTGGATCTGTTCCTGGGTGACTTGGTCTAGGTGCCCCTGCTCTGGCAGGGGGGTTGGACTAGATGATCTTCTAGGTCCCTTCCAACCCCTGACACTCTATGATTCCACATACATAGTTCTGACCAAAACTGAAGAGACTAATATAGATATAAGTTTTAAAGGGAAGAAAAAAAAAAAAGTATTTAAAAACCTTCTCAGCTTTGAAGGAATAATGATCACACCTTGTACGAGTTGGAAGGTAGTTTTGAATATTACTTAAAATTGTGATGAAATCCAGACTGTCTTATGGAAATTCTGCTATTTATCCTAAGAGCATCAGAGAATCCTCCTGAATAATTCAAGTTTATGTTTCCTCTTTGTTCTAGAGACAACTCTTGAAATCTAGTAAAGACAAGATTCAAGTGAGATTTCCAGTGTGTTCAGATTGCATCCAGACCATTTGTATGGTAAGGGCAACCTTTTCTCTCTTGTGCTCTTTTCGTTTGGTAAAGGTATTTAGAAATAATAATAATAAAAAACCAATCCCCACATACAGTAGTGAAGATAACAGGAAGGAAAGACATTTAATTATATTCTTTTTATATATATATATATTTTAATATATTCAGAACATTAATATTTGTCTTAGTCAATTCTTCTGTCATGTCATTATTTACCTGAAGCACTTTACTTGGTGGTTTACAAATAATTTTCCTGATGTTTGTGTTCTGTGGTGAAAAGTACTAGACCTACACATCTCTATATTCTGCTGTTCTCCAGGATTTGCCTACAAACTCACACTAGATTCTTTTTGATTGCAGTTGCATTTTTTTCTTCATTCCTTCTTCCACATCCTCTTTCTAAAAGCATGTGCACTCAACATGAGGAAATGTCTTTTCCTTCACAACCAGTGATGTAGCTCTCCTCTGAAATTCATTTCAGTTGCATATTATAATGTCATTTTGAGTAAACTCTTTGAAGTTGAGTGCAACTTTTTATTTTGGCAAGTACAACAGTCATTTATCATTTTTGGGATGAGTCTGGCATCTTTCTGCCCCCAAAGCACAGGAATCCATTTGAAGATTGGTGGCTGACACGAATTGGTATTACAAAGCAAAAAATAGATCACATCCCTAAATCATGACTGATATTAACAAGTCAGTTGCAGATCTCTGAAATCAGATAGCAATAGAAGAAGTAAAATCTTTATGCAGGCATGCAGAGACTTCTTCCTTTGGGTTGTTTCCTTCCACCACTTCCCCAGTGTAATATCCAGGACTGCAACTGTTTGCATACATGGTTTTTGCTCAGTACACCACACAAGTACCCTGTGCCATTAGACATTTGCATTATTCTGTTTCTGTCATGCAACATACATGTGTTTTCAAGAAAAAAATACTGTTTTACAAACAGAAGTGCTGAACAAAAGTCTAGTTCCTGTAAACCCAATGAGCAACAACTTGGTCTTTAGGTTTATCAGCTTTCTGGATTTATTTTGCAATGGTGTGACCAAGATATTCTGGTAGCAAATGCTTTATTATTTAAAAGGAAAAATAACACTAAAAGGTCTCTAAAAATTACAATTCTAAAATATATCATTGGGCAGATCCACCATTTTTCATTGGTTTGTCAGACAAGAGAAAATGGTAATTAATGTTCTAAATATAGTTTATTTGAATACCATAATTTTGGTATATTGGTTATTTGAATACCATAATTTGGTAAAAAATGTTTCTTTTGTATCTATAAATAAAAATACCATCTTTAATAGTTAATATACTATTACTGAAGTTTATCATTCAAACCTGTATTCCCTTTAAATCCATGAAGTTGCTTCAACTGCCTGTTAATTTTTAATGGGTTTTACATAGAAAATTAAACCAGTTTGCAGATAAAATACCAACAACAGTGAAGATATTATGAAAAAATAAAAGAAACTAGTTTTCTCCTAGTTTTCTTTTTTAATAATTATGATTAAATTTTACAGAAACTTAATACAGAAAAGCTAGTGTCTTTTACATTCTAGATGTGACTTGTTTGGAAAGAACATGTCATGAGCAAGCCATGACTTAATATTCTGCTACAGATCTGTGACTGATATGACTGAGAGCAAAGTTTATTTCAAAATCTTTTTTATAAACACATAGAAGTATATTGTAGAATATTGTGGAATAATGTGGAGCTGGAGTAGAATTTATTCCTCTTTTTCTTCAGGTTTTATAACTTGCCATATCAAAAATATTTAAAAGGTATTTTCATTTTTCATTATTTATTGATTCTGATATAAGTAATAATGAAATTTAAAAAAACCCAACACAAATCCAAACATGCATATTTCTGCTGGTTTTTGGTTTTCTTTAAAAAACCCTTCACAATTTCTTGCTTTTCATTACTACATCAGAGCTTAAAATTTCATTTTACATTAGTGCTTGGGTTTATATTCTTTATGTGCTTTCAGGATTTTTTGTTGTTTAACATTAAATTGAGTTCAAACTGAATCTATTCAATATAAATTAATTTAGTCTATGTAAGGGAATGGTAAATGAATATGTAAATGTTCTTGTCCTTGCTGAGTTTTTGGCCTTCATTCTACATACTTAATGAATGGGTTGAATTTTTTATTCCATCACAGAAGTATTCCACATGTTATATTATGAGGAATTTGCTTTAATATTTCTGTTGCTTGCTCAGTGCAGCAGTTACTGTAGTTATTGTGTAACTCTCTACATGAGAAGCTGTTCCATGTTTAAATGGTTTCTAGCCAGCTTAAAAGAACTGGGGGCTGATCATGTGCAATCTAACAAAGTGATCTAGCTGTGATAAGATAAAAGGAAACACTTGTTTTAATTCCTGCTAGTCATTCCTTCATTCTCACATTTGCTAGCACTCATTAATCATTTTTAATGTTTCTGTGAACAATATGAAAATGAGTTGGTCTGATGTTCTGTGGAAAATGAATGGAAGTGCCAGCTGGCTTTACACTTGATAAGCCATTAGACTATGGTATTATGGGTAGGAATGTACAATGGACACATCTGGAATTGTGTGCATGGAAGCTTTATGTAAGGTAAGTGTAAGTTTATGTAAGTCTGAAGCTTTTAAAGGTAAGGAAAGCTGAAAGTGTCAGCTACTGATCTGCAGTGGAAAGATCTGCACTGTGTGGACATCCTGCACCAGACCAGGCAATGAATTGTCCTAGTCCACCCAGTGAGAAGCTGAATCCATAAAGGCATCCTTAACTGTCAGTGGGTGAAACTTTGACAGCAAGGGAGACCTGTTAGCTCATTAGATCAATTAGCAGAGTCATCATTTTAGAAAATCTTTAAAGCTGTCTTTAACATCAGGAGCAACTTCAGTAACAACAGAGTCTATAAAGGAAATCTTTACTCCAGATTTCTGCTTCAAGGAAAGAAGTGATTAACAATCATACTTGTCAAGTTGTTGAGCCTGTGCTCCAAAACTATCTCAACTATTCTGTGTTCACTTGGCTTTGGAATCTCTTCAGTGAACAAAGAAAACACCTTGAAGCAAAACCAGAGTAGTGACTACAGCATCTAAAATGCTCTATAAGGTGGCAAAGCCAGTGTAAGAACTTCTGTGTGCCCAGGGCACAGTCTTACATCCCTAAAACTGTTGATGGACCCTTGTTGGGCCAGTGCAGTGTCTGTGTCTAATCCAGTTTACTGCTTAATTGAAATACAGGCAATGCTAAACAAATAAAGACTATATGCTAGAGCAGGAATGAGCTTAGAGACTGCTACCACGAGAGGAGCATCCTGTTCAGTCACTCCAAAAAGTAACTACATAGCATGCTATGGTTTTTGCTTTGCAATATATTTCTCAAAAAAAACCCCTCTTCCCAAAAGCTTCTGGAGATTTTGAAAACAAGTCCAACAGGGCTGAAGTGGCTTCAGGAGTCTCTGAGCTTGGAGTTAGGAACTTCCAAGGCCTTGTGAAGAAGCAGTGCATGCAATAGGGCCAAGGCAGTGAAAAGCTGGAGTTTGTACTAGGCAAGAACTCTCTTCAATTTGATGAAGTTATTCTCTGTTTACATTCTGAAAAATATGGTTTTGGGGTTTTTTTCCCCTGAGGAGCTACATCATTATTAGAAAGGTGTGTTGTTGGTTTTTTTTTTTTATTTAAAGCAGTGTTTTATTCCTAGTCAAACACTATGTGCAGGCAATGAGAGATGGTTCATTAGAGAAAAGGTAGAACACACTATTTGGGATTGATAGCTTATTTATTACATGGTTATTAATTGGAATAAATTTCCCATCAACATTTTAATTCACAGTTCTCTACAGCTGATGATTTAAATGTGACTTTAGCATTCCTCAGTTAGCTATAGCTCTTTGCAAATAGTAAATCTGTTTTCAGTGACAGTAGGGTAGGGTCTCTGTATTACCTATAGCAAGACCATCCCCAGGTTGTAATTCTCCTGCACTAACAATAGCATTTTGTTTGTATGGTATTGCACACACAAGTGTGCAGGATTGCTTCATTACTTAGTTTCTACTTGATATTATTCATATTTTGCTATAAGTTTAAACCTCCACAAGCATTTACTTGTGTATTCCCTACATCTAAAGGGGTTTTCCATATGCAATTGTGTCTGGTAAAGCTAAAAACCTGGCAGGGATTTTATTTCCCTTAAACACTTATGATTATTTATAAAATTTTTAGAGGTATTATTGACACTATGCATGTACTTTGCATAGAAGGAAGTGATTTTAGCACACAGGGACCATGATAAACATTTACTCTAAGTCTTGGTAGCAGGTGAGCACAGAGGATGATTCTGATTAATTTTCATGACAATGTATAACTTACATATGTAATCAGAATCCTAAGGAACTGTGGTTAGCAGCAGCAAATATTATAAATATTATTTCTGGAAGTGATGGCAATGCCTAGGATTCCTAGAGGTAATGCATTGGAATGATGAATGATGTATTCTATACATCCCACTGAATTGCTCATTAACCTCAACGTTGTGGAACAATTAGTCCTTTGAACAGTAGGCTGTGGTAATCTGGATAGTAGCAATAGATTTATGCAAGGCCTCTGAGATGCAAATAGCTGCCACATTTCAGGCAAATAATGTACCCACTAAGACAATAATAAACCCAGAAATGTTATTGGAATCTGGTTTTTGTTTGTCATTAAAAGGTATCTCTACTTTTTTGATTACAAAGATGAATAAAACTGATCCATTGGATAAGACAGAAGTTCTAATAGTTGTCCCAAACTAATAGATTATGAATAAAACTATTTTCTACAGTGTTCACTGAGAATGTCCCCTTAATATAAACTAAGTAAACTAAGAGCTGGACAAAAAGACATCTTAAATTTGCCTCCTAAAATAAGGTTATGAAGTCAGAAAATATATAAAATGTGGGAAGGAAAAATGCAGGAAAGGATGATTAAAATGGAAAAATGTGGAGAGCCTTAGTCACACAAATCTGTTTTCAGAAGGGGTTTTAGTTAATTTAGAGAGTAATCAAATAGTCATGTTTTCAAAAGTTAAATTATTGTTATTATTAACCATAAAAATATAGATAACTACTTCAGTTTATCCAACATTATAATTCCTCAAGTGGCAACAGAGTGACCCACTGTGAAGTGAGTAAAATCTGACCAAGACACTAGCATTTGGCTTGTTGACATAAAATAAAATGTTCAACTCTTAGGGTGCTGAAAGGGATACAAATAAGTAGACAGGTTTTCCCTGCCCTCAATGTTGAATTGCATATTTGCAATATTGCAAGTCAAGAAAGTTCTGCTTCTGAAATGGGCCATTTTGTACACTTCCAGATGAGCTATTTGCAGCAGAAAGCAGTATGGAAATAATATTTACCTTGCTGTACAAATTTCCCAAGTTTCTTGGGAAACTGTTCTCAAAATGCAGAAAAGAATGCAAAATATGTTCCATCTGCATTCTCAGGAGCATATTATTGAACATACTGTATGTTACCAAAAATTGATGAAGCAACAACATTAACAGCCCAGAGATCAGAAGCAGGAAAACAACATTTTTTCAAAGAGGAAGCTTACTTTGTTTCTAAATAGTTTTCAGAAGTATTTAAATTGGAGTTAAGAATTACTAGCAATATTTCCACTGTTCCAAACCTTAGAATATTCTATTTAGATAAGGTGGCTGAGTAAATTAAAACATAAAGGCTAAAATCACTCCAAATTCACGTTACAGTCCCAGAGTCACTGCAAGTGCATTAGAATTAAATTTAATGCCTACAGATCAAATGGGAAATAATTTGTGCACCAATTAATCAAAAGTGCACTTTAATGCTCTTCCACAGAACATCATGACTGACATCTCAGGCAGAAAAAACTACTGATTCAGAAAGAATGGTCTTGGCAACACTTCAAAAGCTGAAACATGTTTTTGCTCTCCCTCATCCCTTCCTGAAGCTGCTATTATAAGCTCTACTATAGGCAAATATGTCTCCCCCAAAAAAGAATGTTNTTTTACATAGTTTTTCTAATAATAATTGAATCACCTGAGAATTGGATCTTCCCTCCCCCCAACCCCCCTCTCATTTCTAGTAACTAGAACCACAGTCTCTTTTTTTTTTCCACCCCCCCAGAGTTAATCCCCTGGAGACAGGAAAGGTTTTCAGTTGTGGTTTTCAGCTCCATGTAGGATTTGAACAATGAGTGGTGAGTTTGCTCTGACAGCTGTTCAAATATCTTGGTAGCAGGTGAGCACAGAGGATGATTCTGATTAATTTTCATGACAATGTATAACTTACATATGTAATCAGAATCCTAAGGAACTGTGGTTAGCAGCAGCAAATATTATAAATATTATTTCTGGAAGTGATGGCAATGCCTAGGATTCCTAGAGGTAATGCATTGGAATGATGAATGATGTATTCTATACATCCCACTGAATTGCTCATTAACCTCAACGTTGTGGAACAATTAGTCCTTTGAACAGTAGGCTGTGGTAATCTGGATAGTAGCAATAGATTTATGCAAGGCCTCTGAGATGCAAATAGCTGCCACATTTCAGGCAAATAATGTACCCACTAAGACAATAATAAACCCAGAAATGTTATTGGAATCTGGTTTTTGTTTGTCATTAAAAGGTATCTCTACTTTTTTGATTACAAAGATGAATAAAACTGATCCATTGGATAAGACAGAAGTTCTAATAGTTGTCCCAAACTAATAGATTATGAATAAAACTATTTTCTACAGTGTTCACTGAGAATGTCCCCTTAATATAAACTAAGTAAACTAAGAGCTGGACAAAAAGACATCTTAAATTTGCCTCCTAAAATAAGGTTATGAAGTCAGAAAATATATAAAATGTGGGAAGGAAAAATGCAGGAAAGGATGATTAAAATGGAAAAATGTGGAGAGCCTTAGTCACACAAATCTGTTTTCAGAAGGGGTTTTAGTTAATTTAGAGAGTAATCAAATAGTCATGTTTTCAAAAGTTAAATTATTGTTATTATTAACCATAAAAATATAGATAACTACTTCAGTTTATCCAACATTATAATTCCTCAAGTGGCAACAGAGTGACCCACTGTGAAGTGAGTAAAATCTGACCAAGACACTAGCATTTGGCTTGTTGACATAAAATAAAATGTTCAACTCTTAGGGTGCTGAAAGGGATACAAATAAGTAGACAGGTTTTCCCTGCCCTCAATGTTGAATTGCATATTTGCAATATTGCAAGTCAAGAAAGTTCTGCTTCTGAAATGGGCCATTTTGTACACTTCCAGATGAGCTATTTGCAGCAGAAAGCAGTATGGAAATAATATTTACCTTGCTGTACAAATTTCCCAAGTTTCTTGGGAAACTGTTCTCAAAATGCAGAAAAGAATGCAAAATATGTTCCATCTGCATTCTCAGGAGCATATTATTGAACATACTGTATGTTACCAAAAATTGATGAAGCAACAACATTAACAGCCCAGAGATCAGAAGCAGGAAAACAACATTTTTTCAAAGAGGAAGCTTACTTTGTTTCTAAATAGTTTTCAGAAGTATTTAAATTGGAGTTAAGAATTACTAGCAATATTTCCACTGTTCCAAACCTTAGAATATTCTATTTAGATAAGGTGGCTGAGTAAATTAAAACATAAAGGCTAAAATCACTCCAAATTCACGTTACAGTCCCAGAGTCACTGCAAGTGCATTAGAATTAAATTTAATGCCTACAGATCAAATGGGAAATAATTTGTGCACCAATTAATCAAAAGTGCACTTTAATGCTCTTCCACAGAACATCATGACTGACATCTCAGGCAGAAAAAACTACTGATTCAGAAAGAATGGTCTTGGCAACACTTCAAAAGCTGAAACATGTTTTTGCTCTCCCTCATCCCTTCCTGAAGCTGCTATTATAAGCTCTACTATAGGCAAATATGTCTCCCCCAAAAAAGAATGTTTTCCTACATAATTTCAAGCAGAAACACTCAAATGTATTTCAATAAAGCTCCCTCTGCCCTAGGGAGGAAGGGGAAAAAACCCCTGTAGAAGCAGCTCACCATCTGCTTGTAGCAGCTCCCCCTGGATTTGAAACACTGAGGAAAATGCTTCGTTTTCACCAATATTTAGTTATTGTAGGAAGGTTTTGGAGGGGGAAGTGTGTTAATGGAAAAAGAATTGCCTCTAAACTGGAAAGACATGGATCTGATGGGGTTAAGGATCTCAGGAGTTGGCTGTGCTTGCACTCAAGCTGTTATCATGTCCAGGTGGAGACCAGTGATGTATGGTGCTCCTCAGAGGCCAGTGCTGATGCTGGAGATGTTTGGTAGCATTGTTTGTGACAGAGGCAGCAGATTCCAGTGCACCCTGCTCAGGTTTGCCAGAGGTGCAGTGGCCACACTGGAGGAACAGGTCATGGAGGTGATTCTGCCCCTCTCTCCTGTTTCTGTGAGGTCCCACCTGGAGTGGGAAAAGATGGGAAAGGACTGTTTATCAGGGAACACAGTGATAGGACGAGGGGTAACAATTTGAAACTGAAGGAGGGTAGATTTAGGTGAGATATTAAGCAGCAATTCTTTATTGTGAGGGTGGTAAGACACTGGAAAAGGCTGCCCTGAGGAATTGTGAATGCCTCTCTCTGTAGTGTTCAAGGTCAGGTTGGATGGGGCACCTGATCTATTGTGGTATTGATCTGTGATCCTGTTCACAGCATGGGGGTTGGAAATGGATGATCTTCAAGGTCCCTTCCAACTCAAACTATTTTGTCATTCTTTGATAATAACTCCCAAAATTTACACTTTAGTCTGGCCTTTTAAGTCCCTGTGTGGTCAGTGGGCCCTATTCCCCAGACAGTACGTTCACTTTAGGTAGGCAGAGCACAAAACTCAAGGTAGAGAAGCCACCCAGGTATTTAGTCAGTTCTCTCTGTCTATTTTGCAGCTCCTGCTAGCTGTCAGTTTGCCAAAGTTGCATCACCATCCAGTCTCCAAGCTGGCTGGTTTAAAGCCTATTTGTTTAAACTAAACTGTTGTTGCCCTTTTACATCCCTCAGGGTAGTGTTTGAATGGGCTGTGCTGGAAATGCTGCTGAAAGCATCATTTTCCAGGTGTTTTATCATGGCTTTGCCTGCCTCTCCCTGAACATTGACTAAAGGTACTCCATGTTCCCCAAAGATGAGAAGTAAGTCTATGTGTGCCCTTAACTGTGAGCACATAAGTAACCTCTAAATATTCTAATGTGTGTTTTAATGCCCACAGGTACCATCAGGTCAGGGGAGCAAGCTTGCCCTTGCCTTAGTTCTCCTTCTGCAATGCAAGCAATTAACTTTCAGGGACCAAATCCAAATGCTGTTAAAAGCCAGTGGAAAAATTCCTGTTGTCTGCAGTGGTCACAAAATCTGTACTGAAGTGCTGTATTTCTTTAAGTGGTTTGTTCTGGTGGTGGTAATTAAACTTAATTTCCACATTCTTTCAATTCATCTTTATTTAAGCTTCTTCACCCTATAAAAAGTGTCCAAACACGTAAAATGGAAGCAGCTGTGTTTTTATTAGTACTATAAAGTGTGGTGCTATCCAATTAGTAAGAGAGGAAAAACAGAGCAGTAGTATAAATCTTATTTTGGCAAAGGAAAATGTTCTGTGAAGGTAGAAAAAAAAAGATGGGAGAGTTGCAGCTTGATTTGGAAGTAGGAACAACTGCAGATAACACTTTGGAAACTCTTTAGATGTATTATGATAAAATATAAAATATCCTGTTCAGCAGGGAAAAGGGGAGAAAGTTATTAATACTTTTAACAAGTTGAAACTAATTTAAGTGTTTCATGATATTATAGAATAAATAGGATAAAAAAAACCAAGCAATGTCTTAGATGACCATGTTCTCCTTGTTCACAAGAGGTGAAAATGTAAATACCTGTTAGGCTTAGAGAATAAAAATATATAGAAGCATATCCTCAGGTACAGTAAATTGGTTTTGAAGTCACTGGAACTATGTCTCGGAAGATAGATCTGGGCAAGAAGCTGTATTATTCTCATTTTACTGCATTACAAATGCTGAATATCTGTTAAAAACAATGATTTCACAAAGGCAGAAAGAGGTGTAAAGAGAGAATCATTCCCAGAGAGCTGCAGGTTTCTGCAGCACTCCAGTATTTGTATTCACGTGGACGGTGTCAGTGGCTGCACAAGGATTACAAGGGAATCAAGCCAAGCATGAACAAAACCATTTTCAAGATCAGAACCTAAAAGCTGGTGTTCCCAAATGTTCTAAAGTACTTTTAAAATGAATTGTGTTACAGATGAAGACCATACAAGCAGCTTACAGCAGGTCCTTGTCATTACCACTCTCATTAGTGGTTCAGCAGGGGACGGGTGGCAGCACAAGGAAGAGGCAAAATGGGATATTAATGCTCAGAGCTGAGATCCATTCACCTTGTTCTTCTCAACAGTTGCAGAGGTACCACTGCTCTTCACACAGCTCTGTTGCTGGTGTGTGCTTCTGGGCTGTAGGGAGCTAAATAAACCAGCAGGATGTAAAAGAATCACAGGGATGGGTGCATTGTATGAGCAGTAGAGCCTTGCAATGGGCCTGATAGGGGCAATACATAGAAAACCTGGAGTCTGCAGCACTGTAAAAAGTCATCTGGATTTTGGTCATTGGTCCTTGAGAATAAATGAGTTTTATGCAAACCAGAATGAAAGTTTTGAAAGCACTTAATATAGCAAGTAAACTCAAAATCAGTTCTTTTAGATACTCAAAATCTTGTTAGTTTTATGCAAATATGTCAATTCATATCACTAATGCTACCANTATTCTGATCTGGTAGTTTTCTGAGGAGAAAAGGTGTCCCTTTTCAGTTAATTTAAAAATTTATACTTCTATATGGAAAAATATTTTACAATAAAACTTCAAGAGAAAAAAAAAAAAAAAGGATTGTCCCAAAGTGAAGTCTGTCTTCTGTACATAAGTATTTTCAAATGTTGACAGTTCAAGCTCCCAGCAGGAACTCCTGGACATGGAAACAGTTCTCTGCTGTTTCAGACATGAATGTGGCACCTTACTGCTAAATACTACCAAAAAAATTCAATGCTTCCACATATNTCCAAATGCTGTTAAAAGCCAGTGGAAAAATTCCTGTTGTCTGCAGTGGTCACAAAATCTGTACTGAAGTGCTGTATTTCTTTAAGTGGTTTGTTCTGGTGGTGGTAATTAAACTTAATTTCCACATTCTTTCAATTCATCTTTATTTAAGCTTCTTCACCCTATAAAAAGTGTCCAAACACGTAAAATGGAAGCAGCTGTGTTTTTATTAGTACTATAAAGTGTGGTGCTATCCAATTAGTAAGAGAGGAAAAACAGAGCAGTAGTATAAATCTTATTTTGGCAAAGGAAAATGTTCTGTGAAGGTAGAAAAAAAAAGATGGGAGAGTTGCAGCTTGATTTGGAAGTAGGAACAACTGCAGATAACACTTTGGAAACTCTTTAGATGTATTATGATAAAATATAAAATATCCTGTTCCTTGGTCCATTAAATTTTTAGCATTTCCATGCTATCCAATTAGTAAGAGAGGAAAAACAGAGCAGTAGTATAAATCTTATTTTGGCAAAGGAAAATGTTCTGTGAAGGTAGAAAAAAAAGATGGGAGAGTTGCAGCTTGATTTGGAAGTNTAAATTAAAACATAAAGGCTAAAATCACTCCAAATTCACGTTACAGTCCCAGAGTCACTGCAAGTGCATTAGAATTAAATTTAATGCCTACAGATCAAATGGGAAATAATTTGTGCACCAATTAATCAAAAGTGCACTTTAATGCTCTTCCACAGAACATCATGACTGACATCTCAGGCAGAAAAAACTACTGATTCAGAAAGAATGGTCTTGGCAACACTTCAAAAGCTGAAACATGTTTTTGCTCTCCCTCATCCCTTCCTGAAGCTGCTATTATAAGCTCTACTATAGGCAAATATGTCTCCCCCAAAAAAGAATGTTTTCCTACATAATTTCAAGCAGAAACACTCAAATGTATTTCAATAAAGCTCCCTCTGCCCTAGGGAGGAAGGGGAAAAAACCCCTGTAGAAGCAGCTCACCATCTGCTTGTAGCAGCTCCCCCTGGATTTGAAACACTGAGGAAAATGCTTCGTTTTCACCAATATTTAGTTATTGTAGGAAGGTTTTGGAGGGGGAAGTGTGTTAATGGAAAAAGAATTGCCTCTAAACTGGAAAGACATGGATCTGATGGGGTTAAGGATCTCAGGAGTTGGCTGTGCTTGCACTCAAGCTGTTATCATGTCCAGGTGGAGACCAGTGATGTATGGTGCTCCTCAGAGGCCAGTGCTGATGCTGGAGATGTTTGGTAGCATTGTTTGTGACAGAGGCAGCAGATTCCAGTGCACCCTGCTCAGGTTTGCCAGAGGTGCAGTGGCCACACTGGAGGAACAGGTCATGGAGGTGATTCTGCCCCTCTCTCCTGTTTCTGTGAGGTCCCACCTGGAGTGGGAAAAGATGGGAAAGGACTGTTTATCAGGGAACACAGTGATAGGACGAGGGGTAACAATTTGAAACTGAAGGAGGGTAGATTTAGGTGAGATATTAAGCAGCAATTCTTTATTGTGAGGGTGGTAAGACACTGGAAAAGGCTGCCCTGAGGAATTGTGAATGCCTCTCTCTGTAGTGTTCAAGGTCAGGTTGGATGGGGCACCTGATCTATTGTGGTATTGATCTGTGATCCTGTTCACAGCATGGGGGTTGGAAATGGATGATCTTCAAGGTCCCTTCCAACTCAAACTATTTTGTCATTCTTTGATAATAACTCCCAAAATTTACACTTTAGTCTGGCCTTTTAAGTCCCTGTGTGGTCAGTGGGCCCTATTCCCCAGACAGTACGTTCACTTTAGGTAGGCAGAGCACAAAACTCAAGGTAGAGAAGCCACCCAGGTATTTAGTCAGTTCTCTCTGTCTATTTTGCAGCTCCTGCTAGCTGTCAGTTTGCCAAAGTTGCATCACCATCCAGTCTCCAAGCTGGCTGGTTTAAAGCCTATTTGTTTAAACTAAACTGTTGTTGCCCTTTTACATCCCTCAGGGTAGTGTTTGAATGGGCTGTGCTGGAAATGCTGCTGAAAGCATCATTTTCCAGGTGTTTTATCATGGCTTTGCCTGCCTCTCCCTGAACATTGACTAAAGGTACTCCATGTTCCCCAAAGATGAGAAGTAAGTCTATGTGTGCCCTTAACTGTGAGCACATAAGTAACCTCTAAATATTCTAATGTGTGTTTTAATGCCCACAGGTACCATCAGGTCAGGGGAGCAAGCTTGCCCTTGCCTTAGTTCTCCTTCTGCAATGCAAGCAATTAACTTTCAGGGACCAAATCCAAATGCTGTTAAAAGCCAGTGGAAAAATTCCTGTTGTCTGCAGTGGTCACAAAATCTGTACTGAAGTGCTGTATTTCTTTAAGTGGTTTGTTCTGGTGGTGGTAATTAAACTTAATTTCCACATTCTTTCAATTCATCTTTATTTAAGCTTCTTCACCCTATAAAAAGTGTCCAAACACGTAAAATGGAAGCAGCTGTGTTTTTATTAGTACTATAAAGTGTGGTGCTATCCAATTAGTAAGAGAGGAAAAACAGAGCAGTAGTATAAATCTTATTTTGGCAAAGGAAAATGTTCTGTGAAGGTAGAAAAAAAAAGATGGGAGAGTTGCAGCTTGATTTGGAAGTAGGAACAACTGCAGATAACACTTTGGAAACTCTTTAGATGTATTATGATAAAATATAAAATATCCTGTTCAGCAGGGAAAAGGGGAGAAAGTTATTAATACTTTTAACAAGTTGAAACTAATTTAAGTGTTTCATGATATTATAGAATAAATAGGATAAAAAAAACCAAGCAATGTCTTAGATGACCATGTTCTCCTTGTTCACAAGAGGTGAAAATGTAAATACCTGTTAGGCTTAGAGAATAAAAATATATAGAAGCATATCCTCAGGTACAGTAAATTGGTTTTGAAGTCACTGGAACTATGTCTCGGAAGATAGATCTGGGCAAGAAGCTGTATTATTCTCATTTTACTGCATTACAAATGCTGAATATCTGTTAAAAACAATGATTTCACAAAGGCAGAAAGAGGTGTAAAGAGAGAATCATTCCCAGAGAGCTGCAGGTTTCTGCAGCACTCCAGTATTTGTATTCACGTGGACGGTGTCAGTGGCTGCACAAGGANAACTTAATTTCCACATTCTTTCAATTCATCTTTATTTAAGCTTCTTCACCCTATAAAAAGTGTCCAAACACGTAAAATGGAAGCAGCTGTGTTTTTATTAGTACTATAAAGTGTGGTGCTATCCAATTAGTAAGAGAGGAAAAACAGAGCAGTAGTATAAATCTTATTTTGGCAAAGGAAAATGTTCTGTGAAGGTAGAAAAAAAAAGATGGGAGAGTTGCAGCTTGATTTGGAAGTAGGAACAACTGCAGATAACACTTTGGAAACTCTTTAGATGTATTATGATAAAATATAAAATATCCTGTTCAGCAGGGAAAAGGGGAGAAAGTTATTAATACTTTTAACAAGTTGAAACTAATTTAAGTGTTTCATGATATTATAGAATAAATAGGATAAAAAAAACCAAGCAATGTCTTAGATGACCATGTTCTCCTTGTTCACAAGAGGTGAAAATGTAAATACCTGTTAGGCTTAGAGAATAAAAATATATAGAAGCATATCCTCAGGTACAGTAAATTGGTTTTGAAGTCACTGGAACTATGTCTCGGAAGATAGATCTGGGCAAGAAGCTGTATTATTCTCATTTTACTGCATTACAAATGCTGAATATCTGTTAAAAACAATGATTTCACAAAGGCAGAAAGAGGTGTAAAGAGAGAATCATTCCCAGAGAGCTGCAGGTTTCTGCAGCACTCCAGTATTTGTATTCACGTGGACGGTGTCAGTGGCTGCACAAGGATTACAAGGGAATCAAGCCAAGCATGAACAAAACCATTTTCAAGATCAGAACCTAAAAGCTGGTGTTCCCAAATGTTCTAAAGTACTTTTAAAATGAATTGTGTTACAGATGAAGACCATACAAGCAGCTTACAGCAGGTCCTTGTCATTACCACTCTCATTAGTGGTTCAGCAGGGGACGGGTGGCAGCACAAGGAAGAGGCAAAATGGGATATTAATGCTCAGAGCTGAGATCCATTCACCTTGTTCTTCTCAACAGTTGCAGAGGTACCACTGCTCTTCACACAGCTCTGTTGCTGGTGTGTGCTTCTGGGCTGTAGGGAGCTAAATAAACCAGCAGGATGTAAATGAATCACAGGGATGGGTGCATTGTATGAGCAGTAGAGCCTTGCAATGGGCCTGATAGGGGCAATACATAGAAAACCTGGAGTCTGCAGCACTGTAAAAAGTCATCTGGATTTTGGTCATTGGTCCTTGAGAATAAATGAGTTTTATGCAAACCAGAATGAAAGTTTTGAAAGCACTTAATATAGCAAGTAAACTCAAAATCAGTTCTTTTAGATACTCAAAATCTTGTTAGTTTTATGCAAATATGTCAATTCATATCACTAATGCTACCATTGTCTCCTGGTAACCTGGCCTTTTAAAAAAATTAAGTAGGATACAATTGTAGGAGTCAAATGTGATTTTTAATAACTGTAATATTTTCAGCTCTTAAGAATTGTACACAAGAATTCAGCTCTTATTGAACACCTTCAACTATCTTTTTTTCCTATGAATGATAGAAGAATTGGTTACAGAAGTAATTACATATTACTTTTTCATAGGAAAACGCCAATTAATTTAAAAAATCCATTAAAAAATCCCCCTCCAACTTTTTAATATATTAAGTGCTTCATTTCAAAAATTAAATAGATTTTTAAATTAAATATTCTGATCTGGTAGTTTTGTGAGGAGAAAAGGTGTCCCTTTTCAGTTAATTTAAAAATTTATACTTCTATATGGAAAAATATTTTACAATAAAACTTCAAGAGAAAAAAAAAAAAAAGGATTGTCCCAAAGTGAAGCCTGTCTTCTGTACATAAGTATTTTCAAATGTTGACAGTTCAAGCTCCCAGCAGGAACTCCTGGACATGGAAACAGTTCTCTGCTGTTTCAGACATGAATGTGGCACCTTACTGCTAAATACTACCAAAAAAATTCAATGCTTCCACATATCCAGAGGCAATGAGAGTCAGTTGGAGCACAAGAGGTTGAGGGGAAACAGAAGGAAGAACTTGTTCCCAGTGAGGGTGGCAGAGCCTGGCAGGGGCTGCCCAGGGAGGTTGTGGAGTCTCCTGCTCTGGAGACATTCCAGACCCCCCTGGATCTGTTCCTGGGTGACTTGGTCTAGGTGGACTAGATGATCTTCTAGCTCCCTTCCAACCCCTCACATTCTGTGGTTCTGTTACATTCCTTGAAATAAAAGAATTTATCCCATATATTGAGTAGCTGAGAAGAATTACCTTGTCTGTACAGCTATACTTGTTAACAGCATCTAAGAATAATTTTGAAGCAGAATATGAGGATACTGGGAAATAAGAAAGTTCATGATGCAATTCCTATCTTATATAAGCTAAATCATTTTTTTATGAGAGCTGACTAAACAAGGAAACTGTTCCTAACGAGCTCTTCAGTCAGGCAGTGGTGTAAAACATTGCAGTGTATTTCCTCCTCACTCATATTTAGCCATCAGTTTTGGATTCTGTCTGCTTTTGGAAGCTCACCATGTATCTATGGACAGAAGCTTTTATTAACACCCAATCAGAGCCCTCTCAAAGTTTTCCTAGGAGAGGAATGAAATTGAAAGTACACCTTGTGACTGTAGCCATGGACAATCAGACTGATTGACATGCCTTCTGGGAATCAGGTTTTGCTCTTCAACATCTTAACACTGCTGCTAACAGACTACTTACATCAGCAGCTTAGTGAGTATACTGAGTCCCCCAGTGATACATCTGTGCTTTCCTAGATACAACTGCTCCAATAAAACCTTTTCTTCTGTGGACTGCTACAAGTAGAATTAGTTATTCTCCTTTTCTCTATGGAGAATTAATATTTTGAATTACATTGGAGGCAGTGTAGACAATAAAAAATAAATTAATGGAGAGTTTTTATAAGTAATGACTAGAAAATATTAATTTTATTTTTTTTTTGTGGCAAATAAACTGCTGGCTTCTGTGCTTTCAGAATTTGTATACTTGTTAACAAGTTTATTGTAAACTCTGGTCAAAGTGAAGGTTGAATGGTTAAGCAAGTACTTCTATAGAGTATGTCCCTCCAGGTGGGTATCAGTTCAAATAAAAGAGCAAAACCACTTTTGCTCATGCTTTTAATTACCTTATTCTGAGTGAAAAAAGGGCAATAATTTAAATCTTCTATTTGTTAGTGTTATGTTAATGTTAGTGTATTTTAATTCACTGCTCTTGAGAGGTTTCCCATGCTCACCCAGTGATATTCTGGGAAGGGACTGAGCTGGGCAATTCCCTCAGCCCATCCTCCAGTGCATCTGGAAAATCAGAAACATCAAGTTAAAGTGGGAAGCACAAGAATGACTTCTTATAATAACCAGATTTGAAAGTTTGAAATTAAGCCAGCTTTTCACAGTTAATTGGGAGAAATTGAATAGATATAATTTTCTCATTTCATTAGTATTTTATTGGATTTTATCTTCTTAAATTTTTTGACAGGCAGTTTAGCTCAGAGAAAACAGACATTTAATCAGAGTAGTAAATGAAAGAAACATAATCTATTGGACTAGGAAAGGACAAATTTGAGTATGTTTTAAAATAAATTATTCCTGTGAATAAATTATTACTAGCTAATAATAATCTATACAGATAATTTTACTTTGTGATAATAATATTTATTTTTCAATAAATGCTTATTAAATTAGTATCTTCTCAACACCACCGTTGGCATTTGAATTTCCTGCAAAAATATTCAATTATAAATGATAGTGCAAATTTCAAATATTTCTCAAAAAATTTTCATGGTATCCAAAAATAATAATGCTATGTTAATTTCTGATAGCTTTAACTGGCTACTGGATTATATGAAAAGCTCTTTTGACCCAGGGCTTATGATGTTTGTTTTTCACTTACTGTAAATCATCTTTCAAAGACAATGAAGCCTTAAGTGCTTTGTTGCATGAAGACCTAAACAAACACACTTAAAAAGGATAGATTCTTTGCCATGAGCATAATATAGAACTAGCATACCATATATTTATTTTCAAAGTTTCATATTTATGCATCATGAGTTCATATTTATATAAGATAAATATGATATTACTGAGAACTTTTATGTAGCTACAGTGAAAAATGACAGATAGTTTTACATATTTTTTAATTTTCTATTACTTGCTTCTCTAGACTTTTCAGGGATTCCCAAGAAAACATCTCTTAAATATCAAAGCACTATCTCAGCTTTCCTGAGCTCTTTCCCATCACATGGCAGGGCATTGAAGGCACAGAGCAGAGAGGGTGTAACAGGGAAAACACACTGAGAAAAATAAAGCCATCTTTATGCACTGCTTGAGGAAAAGGGGGAAAATTTGCTTACAAAAGTGGTGATGAGGAGGAAACAAGAAGTAAAAAAAAAAGAGTGCCTTGTTAGTATTACCTGACTTGCAGAGAGACTACTGCATTTAATGAGCAATCAGAATGTTCATTTAGTCTAGTGCCAGATCTTGTTTTCAAGGAGACATTTGTGCAGTTAGATTGTTAATTAGCCACAGCATCAATAACCATCCCCTGCATGTAGGATAAAGAGAACAGAATCATTGAAGCACATATAGAATTATAAAATCCAAAATGAGACTTAGGGGGAGGAAAAGAACTTATCAAATAAAGGATTTGTGTCCTATAGATTTATGTGAACAGAATCTTTGACAGAAAGAATCAAAACATAGTGAGAATGAAATAATATTCTTCTATTGCTTCTTGGAACCATACCTCATTGATTAAAAAAAAAAAAAAATGAGATGTTAATATCACAGTTACTGTGACAGGAAAGGTGGAAAAGCAAAGGCAGAAGGGCTGGGAAGAAATGCATTGGAAATGAGCCCAGTGTATAAGGTTTGTGAGGATACAGTCACACTCTGAACTCCAGCAGGGGACAAAACATTCAATTTTTTAGGTATTTAATTTGATAACAAATGCAGATGATAATAAAAGAGTGCATATGCTCAGCTATAGTTTCTATTTCTTTATGAAGAAGACTACATAANTAGATACTAAAATATGATATATAAATGAATATATATAAAGTTATAAGTGAAATATATAAAGTTATACCAATTCTTCTCTGAAAAACATGATCTGTACATTGAATACATAAGATTTAATATCAAA
Source organism: Ceyx cyanopectus (assembly GCA_013401355.1). Classification (NCBI taxonomy): domain Eukaryota; kingdom Metazoa; phylum Chordata; class Aves; order Coraciiformes; family Alcedinidae; genus Ceyx; species Ceyx cyanopectus. Next base: position 30,740 of record VYZU01053808.1, on the reverse strand, counting down.
TGTTAAAATATACAACTTTTTTTTTTTTTGTAGAATGAATTGTCACACCTAGTGTCAGCAATCAATGCAGAAGCATAATCAATAAGCAAGGCACCTTCATGCCTGGCCCAAACACCATGATTAAGATTGCATGTTNCAAAATGAGACTTAGGGGGAGGAAAAGAACTTATCAAATAAAGGATTTGTGTCCTATAGATTTATGTGAACAGAATCTTTGACAGAAAGAATCAAAACATAGTGAGAATGAAATAATATTCTTCTATTGCTTCTTGGAACCATACCTCATTGATTAAAAAAAAAAAAAAATGAGATGTTAATATCACAGTTACTGTGACAGGAAAGGTGGAAAAGCAAAGGCAGAAGGGCTGGGAAGAAATGCATTGGAAATGAGCCCAGTGTATAAGGTTTGTGAGGATACAGTCACACTCGGAACTCCAGCAGGGGACAAAACATTCAATTTTTTAGGTATTTAATTTGATAACAAATGCAGATGATAATAAAAGAGTGCATATGCTCAGCTATAGTTTCTATTTCTTTATGAAGAAGACTACATAATTGGAAGGAAGGTAGCTAAAGTGTCCATGCCTAAAGCTGAAGGTAGGGTGTCCTGTTCCTTTGTACTGAAGGAACTGCAGTGGCTGAGATAACTTGCTGACCTTTTAGAGAGGAAGTGAATATATATAAAGTTATATATTATATAAATAANTTTTTTTTTTTTTGTAGAATGAATTGTCACACCTAGTGTCAGCAATCAATGCAGAAGCATAATCAATAAGCAAGGCACCTTCATGCCTGGCCCAAACACCATGATTAAGATTGCATGTTTGTTCTTTCACAGCTACTTGTCTGGAAGGATATTTATCTCATTTCAGAGTCTGCATTCAGGGCTGCAGGAACAGAGCATGCATGTGGAATTTTTCAGTAGGAGGACAGGGTAACAGGAAGGGTTCTCTTGGGTTACTCCAAATGGCCACCCACTCCATCATATTGCAAATAACTAAACAACTCCATGTACCTGTGTGTGATGATGCTGCAGTTGGAGATTTACAGTCCCTCTCTGTTCAAAGAAGTCCTGGGAATTTTTGGAACTATGGGCTGCTACAATCACAGACAAAAGGCATTCTAAAATCTGTTGTATTTTAACTGAATGCTGAAATAAGTGCTGACCTAGTAGCCACACGTATCCATCAATCTTGTGAAACCCACTACATAGGTTAATACTTCCTAAAAATGTATTGTAAAGCCTCAAGTCCTTGTAGGAGATTTTTTTTCCCCAGTTATCATATGGTACAGGACTATATAGACCAGACAAAATTGGTCCTGAACTTAAAAGTAAGACCTAAAGCCTAGAGTAGATTATGCAGTATAAGAGAATTCATTCAGCTTCTCCATAAAAAAAAACTATCACACTGCTACCTGCCTCCAAAATATTCCAGAGCCTTTTGCAATATCACTGTCAAAAACTGTTGTGCCAAATTCCCTCACAGATGCACCCATAACACAAAACTGATTTCAGAGTGTTTGCCCATGTGTAAATGAGAAAGTGATGTGATGTTGGCTGCAACTGAATCTCACAGAGGCAAAGGACTCTCCTTCCTCCCTTTGAATCTCAAGGTTGATGCTCTGAATTATTTTTCAGTGGTGATTCAAACAGCAGAGCACCTTGGAGGAAAAGAAATTATAAGCATTAATTCTATTTGTCTCAACTGCTAGAAAGAGAAGGAATAAAGCAGTGATTGGTAGTCTGTTTTGTAGACAAATGGTGAAAAATAGACAAACAGTGGAATTAACCTAGGGATGCTGGATATACTTTATACATTCTATATTGCTCTCAGGAAGCTTAATACCTCTGGTACTGGTAATTTCTAATTATTATACTTTTTTTTTGGTGTGTTATTTCTCTTTCCTTGATAGCAGATCAATTTAAAGGGGGAAAATACACCTAGAAGTTCCCTGAACATCTTTTTGTTTTGTTGTGTTGTGTTTTTAATTATTATTATTATTATTTTGATAGCTAATGCATGCCAAGAAACTTTGTGTGTCTTATACTGGAATCATGCTTTGCATTTGAAAACTTGCAAGCACAAAAAAACCCAGCCTGTCTTATGCTTGCTTTGAATGAAATAAGTTTAGGTTTTTTTAAGTACTTCAGAGCTGCAAAACCCAATTCAAAATGCTACCTGACTTCTATATGCTTTTACAGCTATACAAAAGGAGTGCAAAAAGCAACCTTTAATTGGTAATGCAGGCTTTAATTGGACTGCAGGCAGTAGGAGATCAAGAAATGCTAATAAAATGCTTTCTTAACTGTTTATTTCTGGGGTTTTTTTATATATCCTTGTTGTGACATGACAGAGCATTTGAGGTCGACTGCCAAGCTATCAGTGGAGATGGAGTAAAGCACTTTTATCTAACACAGCACTCAGCTGTGACTCAGAGAGGGTAAGTTAACTGATTATACTTAGTTTTCTCTACTATGGTAAAATGAGTTGCAGAGAGAATGCACTGAAAGCCAAGGGACTCTAAATACTTTTCCCTTTTATGGAATAGAGCTCCCAGATCACCATTTCCTGGAGACTGTACTCTAAAGCCTACTCAGTGGTAAAAGAAAGTTCTTGCATTCACTGATCTATATCTGACTACAAATTTGAGCTCAGGGGATCATTTTTTTCCTAACTATTTTAAGCAATAAGTTTACAATAACAGACCAAAATGTTAAAAAGCACTTCATCCTCTCATCTTGGTTTGTTTCTTCTTTTTTTCCTTTTTTTTTTCTTCAACTTTGTGTAGAAATAAGTAGATTCTGGTGAACAGGCTAGGTAATTATTTTATCTCATTTTGTAGGTCCAAAAGGCTCACACAGATGGTGATCTTCACCCACATTCACTCTTTTCTGACATGTGACAATTTCTACAAGTTTTTAATTTTAAAAGGTAATTTTGAAGCTCTTTCAATTTCTAAAATCCTGGAATTTGGTGGAGAATCATTTACTGTGATAAAATACTACAATAATCTCATTACATCCTTTGATAGGATAGGAGTATGTCAAACTAATCAACGCCTAACAGAAGAAATAAAGGAATCTAAATTGTCTTACTGCCTGGGATGATAATATGCTTATGCAGCTCGACTGGTTTTCAGTGCAGATATATTCTTTATTCTTTCAGTATCTTCCAGAACAATAATTGCAGTTGTTTCAGTTGGTATCTCACTGTATTGCATGTATTGTTAACATACCATGCTCTTCTC